>OMNW01034854.1:10115-30050 GCA_900303245.1 Selene dorsalis | reverse complement strand
CACGGAGTAATGTTGAACAGTAAATCAATGTTGTTTACATTTTTATCTGACTTTATACACGGCTGTTAGCATGATAGTTTGTAGTTCTCTCATGATCTTGGGTCTCCAGCTGCTCTGGGCTCCAGAGACAGATCAGAGATGCAACACATCCGGTGGGCGAGGGTTTGATACATCAAACGGAGCTAAACCATATCGAAGTCGGAACGGAGCAGAGACGGAGTCGGTGGAAATTGGGGGTCACAACGATCTGTTACTGGAGAATTCATCTGATCACCTACATAGTTGGTCAGTCTCATCTAAAAACCTGTTAAAAAAATAATTAAAAGCTTGACTGTTATTGGACGTGGCTGTGGTGGCGTTGCAAATTTTGATTATTTGAAAATTCGAATTCAAGTCGGACTCTTCCCTAGATTTCATGTTTGATGACACATCTGCATACTCGTGTAGTTTATTCACAGCACCACCTACTGAAGATAGGAGAATACTCATGAACAATCAAGTCTATGATAGTTTTTATTGCGCGATTCCATACAAAGCCATGTTTACCTATTGTGTGCTCCCTGACTCCACCTGGGGGACACAGTTGAGAGGCCATATAAAAGTGCATGAATGTTTGTTCACTGCTACTTTGCCTTTCACTTGTAGGCAGTGATATAAACATATAACGGTTTCTGTTCTGCAGCAAAGACATAACTCATCATTGTTGCATCCACCACCAAATGTGGCTGATGGCAGTGGGCAGCCACAGCTAAGTGTGTTATGTAGCCCTTATTGATCTTATGTTAGCCCATCCAGCCTGAAGCACTGATCTGTGCCCGCCATCCCTGCCTTTCAAAACCTGCGGATGAAAGCAGAGCACCGAGGCAAGCATCACCTCGCTTAGCAAAATCCATGAAGCAATTAACAGCTACTGTGGCTTGGCACAGGCTGGATTTAGGGCTCAGCTTTAATGCATGTGGCTGCAGCCAAAAATGTCAGGCCTGGAGGGCTGCTAATGGTAGATTATTGCTCCGCTCTGGAGCAACAGACAATGTTGACCACATATTTTATGCCTGAAGTCACTGCGCCTCAGAGGATGCTGATATTCACATAAAGTCTTAATCCTAGATTAAGTTGTCTTCCAGTCCATTTAGTTCATTTCCAGTCTTTCCATACATGGTGCAACACAACAATACAAAGTATCTATATGTGTGTGTCAGTGGCAGCTGGTGACTGAAAAAGTTTGGGAGGACAGGAGGAGAATGGGTCCATGGCGTCATATTATTTTATACTAGTTACGCCTACTTTCTTATATTCAATGAAAATGAAGCAGTAAAACAATGGCTTACAAGATTTCTTCAATACAACATCACTTTAGTCAATCCTGCTGTTTTCAGATTAACCATACAGGCCTAATGAGAAGACAGAGCATTTGTCAAAGCTGTGAGATGTAAAAAAAAGCAGGCCACTGTTCAACACCTGTAAACGTCACAGTGGGAATTTTACAAAGCAAATTTCTGAAACTGTTAAGAGATATCAGAGAGAAGCAGTTTTCGGTTACGTGACCCGCACAGCTGGAGGACAACACATCTGTTCAACGACATGACCGGACTCTGTACAGAGCAGCAACAAGGACCCCACATCTATCAACCCACAAATACAAAGGTCATCTCACTGATCAGGAAATAAGGCACGTTGACAAACTTCAAGTTTTGGGCGATTGTGATCTGTATACAGCTCTCGCCGCTGAAAGAAAGTCCCTGTCTGGAGTATCCCTCGTCTAAAAGCCAAGACAGTAGCTGTAAAAGCACAGCTGTCATTTGGGAGGTGAAGGCAGGGTTTAACTGTCATTATAACACTTGCTTAAGTCGAATGAACTCCACTTGTATCCTCTGAACAAAATCTCTATATCAGCAGCAACAACAAAAGTTGTTCTTCGCTCTCTCACCATATGTCAGTTAGTTCACAAAAGAACAGTAATGACTTACTGTTAACTGGAAAGTTAGTTATTCAGATGGCTCCTCTGACCTGCTGTTGCTGCTCATAAAACATACAATTGGTAGTGAATCGGTCTATGTTAGGACAATCAACAAATATAAAATAAACCACATAAGCCCTCCAACAACCTAGGGACACGTTTTTAAAGCAAATGCTAATAGCTAACACCAGCTACCTACCTAACGTTACTAGATGGCCTGGATTTCTATGGAGAATAGGTGATTGGTGCGGTTTGTCCACTGCATGAAGGAACGTCTAATGACACAAATCTCTTGGTTTTGGGCTTGAGGAAGGAGAAAAATTCAACATCACCATCTAATCTTTTGGGATATCAGGTGTTGGACTTGTAAGTCCTGTACGTACACCGCTTCAGTTTATTGTTTTCTGCCGAAAGCTTGACAGACCTCTCGTGCGTAGTCACAGTTGCCAACGTAGCATTGATCCCTCTCTTTCTATGGTCTGGTCAAGACCAACCTGAGGTCAACCTGGTATTCTGGTTGTTGATTGGTGAGGGAGAACGTCCTCCCCTGGCACGTCATTATATGTGTCTTAGCCAATCATAGATTAGCATGAAAAAAGAATAAATGCATTGAGTCAATGGAAGGGGATCCTGCCCCCAGAAGACAGAAGCCCCCCGTCCTCCTCTAGCCCCCCCCTCCTTGCTTCCTTCTCTTCACACGGACTGAGCTCTTTCTCCTCCACCTGCAGGAGTCACTGTTGAACCATCTTTAGTGGATTTTCTTCCAAAGAAGAGAGAAAAAGTATTTTATAAATGATACTGAGATTTGGTAATGGATTATTTCAGCCAGTTACTTTTTCTTAAAAAATATTTGGACCTTCCTCTTGCCTCTAAAAAATAGAGGAGGAGCAACCTCCTCTGCCTCTATGGACCAGCCTCCACTGGTGTGTATGTGTGTGTTTGCATATCCTTGTGTTAGTCTGAACTGGAGTGAGTCACCACCTTGACGGTAACTTTTATAACAGCTCAGAATTCCTTGGTTTTAAGTGCAAGAACAGACACGTACACACATATACACCCTCTGCTTTGAGCTAATATCACATGTCTCTGCCATCTTTTTAAGATTCCTCAGAGAGTCCTCGTGTCGAGAAATGAAGCTGTGGGGAAAAGTCTGGCTTTGGTGTGAAATGATTTTCTTTAGTGAAAAGTTCATGTGCTGACATTCCTTATCAGCTGAGTGGACGTCAGTGCAGAGATGACCAGCCCTGATATTCCTGTTGACACTCTGTGTGGTCAGACGGAGGTCAGACTCACAGTGGGTTGTGATAAGCGCCCTTCACTCCCAGACATACAGTACTTCCTGCATGTCTCCTCTACAGCTTTCCAATCCTATGTGTGAAAACGCACAGAAGTCGAGCCGGTGAACGTTGTTGAACACAGCAGCCAGGAACAGCAGTCCAAGTGGGAAATGTGGTGTTGTGTACAGAAATGGGGAGCGAGAAAGACGAGACACAAGCTGCTCTGTGTTGCAGCAGCAGTGAAAATGGAAGTAAATGATTCTGTCAGTTAGAGGTGGGAAAAATGATCGATTCTAAGATGTGATTCGGCCCTGCATATAATTGTTTTTCTTTCTTTTATCATATTATAAATCTGGCCACGCTTGGACAATAAAGTTGTGAGGTTTCAACTACTTCCGCGGGCAGAACTACAATGACATGCGCACTGCGTTCCACTAGTGCTAATACAACAACAGTAATGGCGGACAGAGATACGGCGCGAACCACTAGTGATCGAAGATGCACCCGTTACCTTTAAATCGGACGTCTGGGCTAATGTCAACATTTCAAAAAAGTTCAAATTTCCTTTTTGAACTTGATGGGAAGTTTGAGAAGACACGCTGTGTGTAAAGTCTGCCACACGAAAATAAAGTACTTTGGGAATAAAACTAACATGACAAAACCCATTGCTTGTAGTAAGTGATGAAAAATTAGCCATGGCTTGCACAATGTGCAGTTATAAAAAAAAGTGAGAAGAATCATGATGCATTTCAGAATCAAATCGAATCGTTAAAGCCCCTTTCGGGAACTTTCATGTTTTGCTGGAATGAAGACTGCATTTCCCACGAGCAGTCTCAGAGACAGGCGTGGAGCACCAGGACCGCTGAGGTTAGTGACACCGAGCTGCTCCACCTGCGTCAGCTGTCTCCGGTGCGGAGAAGCTTCTCACTGCCCGTAGTCGGTTGCAGTAAATCGCTCTGTCTTTCTGATAAAATGCTGGGTGAGTCGACCACTAAATTATAATATCCAAATAACTACAAAGATGAAAAGATGGAAAATGGACACATAAACAAGTGTGGGTGATGAAGATTCATCCACATTAATATGAGACTCTTTTATAACCAAAAGCAACTTTCACAGGTATCTTTAAGCACATAATCGGAATCAGATTGAATTGTGAGGCTGGTACCAAATGCACACCATTACTGTCAGTGCAGTGACATTACTGCACCTAATCTTTATGACATCTGCAATTCAGACAGCAGACAAATGTGACTTATTATTGACGTTTTTAAGGGAAACTGCAAAATTTGAGTTTTTACGACAGTGAAAATGTGCACTCTGAAACTGTAGGGGGAGCTCAGTGGAGAAAAAAACAGACTTACATAGTTCCCCTTTAAGTGATGTGTTACTTCCCAGTATTGTGTGTTGTCATAAAATGCAGGTAACATGATATGTCTTCATGTTCTCAAAGTGTAAAAAGTCTGTGAGCGTCTGCTATTTTCTGCAGACAGAAAGGAAGGAGCAGTGAAGGCCTCTGACAGCAGAGCGACAGGCTGAGTGACAGCTAGATGATAGGGCTGCACTGTAAGCGTTTCTCTCTGACAGCGCTGGAGCTGAAAGTGCAGTGATTGTTTAGTCCAGAGCCGAATGAACAAAAGCGGCCTGAATAGCCGGGGTTGATTCCCCCCGGTTTGATTGACGAAACCCTGCCAATTGTGTTTGCGTGTCAGCATGTGCTTTCCACCAGTGTCATTGTAAAGGCGAGAGAGGCTGTTGTCATGGAAAAAACAAACTCTGACCTTCAGTGTTGTCACACCGCTCCTCTGTGGCTGGAATTAGGTCAGGACTACCCCCTCTGTGAGGGGCAGGGAGCATGCTTTGCTGTGGTTACTGGAGTTTTTCTCGACACTGCCCTTTAAGCTGCACTGCAGACAATGAAATAAATGCTGTTTGAACAGCATCGCTGTCGAGCCCTGGAACAGAGTTTTGGAAAGGCTGATGGTCTGGATGATGAATTACAAGTGTTACTAACCTTGTTGTTGTCTCTTCACACTTTGCATTTCAACTCTGCATATGTCTTTGCTGTTTCCTGTTGGTGGCATTATCTGAGACAAATCAGGTTCAGGGTACAGGCTGTCTGCTTCCTGTTTACACACACGCAGTTTGTGTGAATGGTCATGTATGTATGTGTTTTCAGGTATGTTTGTTAATCAAGACAGAGATTCTGTCTAATATGGAGCTAAAACAGTTGTTGAGGTGGAAATGATTTTTGCTTTAAGAAGGAGCTCAGATGAGCATAAAACCTGGAGGCTGGGGGAAATATCCAGCTTGGCTCTGGAGCCTTGTTGCTTTTGTGAATAATTCATAATAATTCATTATTCCCTCTTGAACCTCAGATTTCAAATTTGGATTTTTACACATTAAAAACAAAGCGTGCTATTTCATGCACTCTAATATCCCAGTTCTGAGTGGGTTTTTGTTTTCATAACAGAGGAATAGAAACATATTCACAAAGGTTGGTGGTTATACAGTGGACAGTACCAGGGTTTTTCCCTGGGTTTTTTTGAGACCAAGGTGGCAAAGGCCTGCAACAGAGGTGTGGGGGTGGGGGCTGGTTGTAATGTCACAACTACCCCCCCCCCCTTCTCTCTATTATCGTTTCGTTTTCGTCTCTTTTCAGTAGAAACCAGGCAAAGCTAGTAGGTGTTTGATGCCTGGTATTATGTGCTGGGACCTTATTTGTACTGTTGATGAAGTATGGTGCTGTTCTGAGCATTATTTGTGGCTATGAGTGGCTTTTCTTTTAACCGTAGTTGGCTATTGGCTACAAAGGCAGCAGTATTTTGCTGTCTGGCTGTCTGTGCTCACTTTAATTCTCTGTCCGAACCCGACCGGCCGGCCCCGCAAATTAAAAAAAAGAGTAAGCCCAAGGCCCAGCCAGACTTGAGTCATTTGTATATACTTTTGGTCTGAACCAGCACTGTGTTGGTCGGGTTGGCCCGGCCCGATGAGACAGCTCTGTTGTCATTGTGTGTGTGAGAGATAAAGAGCGGGACAAGGAGGGGTCAGCCAGACACGAGGGTGCGTTCAGGTACCGAAATGCGGTACCGTTTGATTTTACGTGAATTAATGCTCAGGATTACTGTAGGAATTCGGTCAGTACCAAATTCGGTACTCATCCCTATAGATACAGGATTATTATAGTTAACTAAAACTAAAACTAGCACCAAGGAAGTAAGTTCCACAGTATGGGTGCAGCTACAGAAAAAGCCAGATCATCCCAATGTTTGTATTTTGATTTCAGGACCCCTAACAGACCTTGGTTTGATGACCTTAGAGCTCTGTTTTTGTCCTGTAGCGTAAGAAGGTCAGATAAATAAGGTCTGACCATTAAGAGCTTTAAAGACAAACATTTAAATTTTAAAATCGATTCTAAAAAGAACATGAAGCCAATGGAGAGAGTAAAGGACACGGGTGATGTGTTCACAAATGGGAGTACCTGTTAAAAGACAGGCTGCAGCACTTTGCACGAGTTGCAGGCGACTGATAGATGACTGGGCGAACACAGAGTGCATTACAGTAGTCAAG
Organism: Selene dorsalis; assembly: GCA_900303245.1. Lineage (NCBI taxonomy): Eukaryota > Metazoa > Chordata > Actinopteri > Carangiformes > Carangidae > Selene > Selene dorsalis. The sequence continues at coordinate 23,246 of OMNW01034854.1, read as the reverse complement.
TCTTTAATAGTCAAGGCTTTTTCAAGGTCAGCACAATTAAGAAAGGGCTTCACTTTGGCTAGAAGATGCAAGTGAAACACTGCAAAACTAACTAAAACTAAACTGATGAGCTTAGTTTTCGTTTAGCTCAGTATTAGACTATTTCCAATACAACTCCCAGGTAGTTAAACGTTAATGTATGGTGATGACGACTGATGGGAACATTTGTGGGGTGCAACTTAAAGGGAAAGATCCCACAAATGTGAAAGTTCAGCTTGGGAACTCTCACAGAGAAGCTTTTACAAATCAAGGCTTTCCTCCTCATACCTGAAAAACGAAATAAAAACGAAACGAAACTAGTCCATTCCTCAAAATAAAAACGAAACTAAAAAAGCTTAATTACTTGTTGAACTTGAAACTAAACTGAAATGAAAAAGCTAAAGAAACTAAATCAAACTAAGTAAAAATGGTTGTGTGTGTTGTTCCATCTCACTAGTGGTGACTGATGCATTTCTGCCAGTGAGTGTATCATTACGTATGTGCAGTAAAATATACTGTAGATAATGATCATACAAATAACTTGATCAAAGCTTCTTACAGCTGTGCAAAACTCACACACATTCAGCCTGTTTCATACAACATTATGTTTTGTATTCTGGTAATTACAGTGGACTTACATTAAGTAGGTTGAACACAAACAGCTTACTTGACGACTCAGTACACAGTGTATGTGTTTTCTGTTACCATCCCTCTTATTCACTGCTCCTGTCTCTATTTTCAGCATCACATTATTCACTGTCTTTGTTTCACTCTGTAAAGTGGAGGCACTTTCCCTCATCTATGCAGCTAATAAGTGGGAGAGTGAAATTAGACCTTTTGTGAGCATCTCTTTCATCCAGCATTTGCTTTCATACTGTTAAATGCATAAATTGCCCTTTTGGTTGTTATTGTCCTTTGTGTTGATCAGTTTAGCATCAGTGTGCAGTGAAATCATTTCAAACTCTGTTGGGCTGATACTGTGTGTAGTTGTATATATAGATGAAAACTAATTTAGATAGAATTCAAATATGAATCTAATTGTGTTGCATGTTATTGCCTGTGAGATTAGGAGCTGCAGGCGCTTAAACTGAGTGAATGAAAGTCAATCACATTAATACATCATGTTCTAGTTCAGTTCGCCCCTCATCAGATTAAATTTGGAATATTTTTCTCACGGTGTTGCACCTCATTGTCTCATCAATTTAAAAGGTCAGTCCTTAAAAATACAGAAGAGTGCACAAGTAGTTGTTTGCTTTTTCCACTCAGACTAGCTTCAGATAACACCCCTGTTTATCCACAATAAGCACATATATTAAACATTTGAGTAGAATTTTATGAGGTCACTGTGACCATTTGTTCTGGAGATGTCATGTTCACGAGGCCAACACTTTGGTGTGAGAGGTCACCGTGGCCTTTGACCTTTGCTTACCAAAATATAATCAATTCATTCTTTGGTCTAAGTAGACATTTTTGCTGAATTTATAGAAGGTTTGACAAGGTAGTACTGAGATACTGTATTCAGAAGGCCGAGATGGTGATGTGGCCAGTCTCTGTGACCTTTGACCTTTGACCACCAAGATCTAATCAGTTCACCCCAGAGACCAAGTGAAAGTTTGTGCTGTCACCAGTGCATAAAAATCAGATTTAAACTAAATGAACCTGAGCACAGGGTAATACTAAAAAATTAGCCTTGTACCTCATGGCTGTGATCTGCTGGGGCTCTGGAAGCACCAAGAGGGACACACAGAGGCCAAACAAGCTGGTCAAAAGGTCCAGCTCTGTCCTGGACTGCCCTCTGGACTCCATCTAGGGTGTGGGTGAGAGGAAGATATTAAAGAGCCTTCATTGTCATCAGAACATTTCTGTCACAACCAAATTCTAGTGCAGTCCCTCAGTGGTGCAACATAAACAGCATAAACATGTAAATAAGACAAGATAAAAGATGATAGAGCATAAAAGGCATTGTCAAAACAATATTGCAAGTATATTGCACAGTTATTGTATGCATTGTACAATATATTGCACTTTAAAATCTATTGTGCAGTCCCATAGTATTGCACAGGTCTCACATAATAGAGTCTGTTCAGTTATTTGAATTATTGTTCAGCTCCTCAATGGCACAGGGGTAGAAGCTGTTTAGAAGCCTGGAAGTGCAGGCCGTCAAGCATCTGTTTGCCTTCCAGAGGGCAACAGGGGTGGGATGATTCTTTTATTATGCTGTTGGCACGTCCTAAGCATCGAGACCTGTTGGTAATGCCCTGTGCTGTGTTGATGACTTGCTGTAGCGCTCTCCTCTTGGCTTTGGTGCAGCTAACAAACCACACCAAGATGCTGTAGGAAAAGATACTCTCTACGGATCATCTGTAGAAGGACAGCAGCTGTTCCTCAGGGAGGTTGATTTTCCTCAAAAACCTCAAAAAAAAAAAAAAGGGCCTGGGGTGCCGTATAGTTCAGTGGGTTGAGCAGGCATCCTACATGCAGAGGCTACAGCCCTCACTGTAGCTGACCCCAGTTCGAATCCCGAATCTGGTGGTTCTTTGCTGCATGTCATTCCCCCTCTCTCTGTCTCCCCATTTCCTGTGTCTCTCAACTATCCTCAAACAATCAATTAAAGGCAAAAAGCCCAAAAAATATATATATATATTTAAAAAAGCTGCTGCTGTGCCTTCCTCACAAGAGCAGTGGTGTTGGTGGACCATGGGAGGTCCTGGGAGATCATGTGCAGGTTTCACCCTCCTCCTCCTGAAGCCAAGCTAATTTCTGTCATGGGCAGCACCTCTCTCCCCTGGTATGAGACTGCAGGTGCTCTAACTGCTACACCCACTCTGTCACTGCAGGTCCTTCATCCCATCATCTGTCAGACTCTTCCACCCATCATTAGGATGTCTGTTCAGTCACTGTCACCTTTTATAGCATCACCACTATCTATATATCACTGTGCAATATTATTCATACCTGGTACAATATTCTCTGTTATATGCAAGTGTTTTTCATATTTAAGTACCATTCTTATTTATTTCTGTGTTTATTTCTTTTTTTACCTCTATGCTTGAGCCTCTGATTAGTGTAAAATTTCCCACTGAGGGTTGAATAAAGTTTTATTTATTGGTTCCTATTATCGTAGAACTACATTTGCACATATTTTCAGTCTTCAAGAGTTGAGTCCCTGCTGTGATGCTGAAACAGTTTTAATATCTATACAGTGATGTAGAACACTTTGTCTTTCGCTTCACGTTTATTAACATGATTATGATGTGTCCCTTCCCAGTGGACATCTCCAGGATGTGTGATGTGGACGTGTCCTCAGAGCCTGCCAGCCCCACCCTGTACGGTGAGTCTTCAGACAAGTACTACCATGTGGACCGCTGGCAGAAGCTCCGCACCGCCGTCCGCAAACTGGAGTTCTGGGAAAACTTCACCGCGGAGCTGATCGGAAGCGGCTTTTTCTCCAAAGTCTATAAGGTATCCCAACCGTCCTCTCTGCATTTTGCCTGGTTTCCAGCCTACGCGTGACTGCTGTCAAAGCTTCCTTTGTTCCAGCCACTAATTGGGACATTCTTGCCATTCTGTGATTGGCCCACCAGCTTTGGAAAACCATGGGGGTGCGACACTCATCCCCAGCTGAGACCTTACATAACTCCTAATATGAAGCCAGTGGTGCAGGAAGAACTGATTTTCACACATTTAGGCTTTGTGATGAAATGAGTTAGAAAGAGGCCACAGGATGGACGTGTAACTGGGGAAATCAGAGTGTGGATGTGTCTGAATGGAGTGAGATTGAAAAAGCGTGGTTTTACTCTCTGAACTGATGTTGTCAATTCTCATGTCAAAACTTATTCAATTAATAAATACATCACTTAGAACCCTCAGAATTGAACTGCTCTCACTAGCTTTGCTTGTTCTTCAGGTGATGCACAGCACTAGTCGGAAGGTAATGGTGGTCAAGATATACAAAAATGACGTGGACCAGGACAGCATCGTACGAGAGATCAGCCTGCTGCAGAAACTCTCCCACCCCAACATTGTCAGGTAACACTCTGCTCATGCCCCACCCCTTCCTGAACACCTTGTGGTTTATCTAACGGGTTCAATTCTCTGAGCAGATCTTTAAAAAGACTATCAGTCTCTCTTCACCATATCTATAGCCTCTGCAGCCTTCCACACATCACACTCCTCAATAGCCCAGTTCAACTTCTCAATCTGTAGTGGGGTCGCAGTATTAAAAGCTCCCACACAGAGCAATATAATGGAAATGAGAAGAAACCAAAAGGCTCAGTTTGTAATATACACTGGATTTATCTACATCATTCTGTGGATGAGAGCAGTGAGACTGAACCCAAACAGTAGAATGTGTCTCAAAACCCAAACAGAAAAACACTGAAAAGTTCTGTAAGTAAAAGTAAGTAATTGAAAATATGTTTATGCTTAGAGTCATAAATGGATGAAGACACCCTTACACAGACAGACTGACTACAGTTCAGTTGATGTAGTTGAGTAGCCTTTGAGCTTGATTTGCTGTATGAGGTTAGGAAGGTACTGGGGTGTGTGGCCATGCAAGGCTGAAAAGGTGAGAACCAGTGTTTTAATATTGAGAGAATTTGATTGGGAGAATGAGTCTCATAATAACTCTGTGGGTTCGTCATTGTAAGTCAACCTTTCATCAGTTTTAAAGCCATTAGTTTATAGTTTTGCATTTTAAGGAGGAAAAAAAGAAAGAAGAAAAGAAAAAAAATCAAAAACCTTTACAGAAACTGATTCCAAAAACTCAAACAGCTTTCCAGTAGTATTTAAGGGACTGTATTTAGTTTGGTGTCTGTTACATGACTGAGGCTCAGAGCCTCTGCAGCTCCAGTCAGCACAAATCAAATGAGACCTTGGTGCTATTTACCACAGGCCCTGTCATCTAAAGCACTTACATAAGGGACATAATGTTTGCCTAAGCAATCTTAGCCATATAACAAGGTCATAGCATTGAGTGCATCAGAGTGGAGCTTTTTGTGTCTGCTGAGGTCACACTGGTACACACCGAGCAAAACCAAACACACTCTGTGTAAAGTGTTTGTTGAAGCCTTTGTTCTCAAGACACAGTGACGTTGTTTAATTTAACTGTTCTCTCTCTATCTCTTATATATAAATACACATAATGCATTATTATATTTTCTTAAAATATTTAAGCTACAATTAATTTACAAAACCCCACTTACACATTTTGATCCATGTAATTTATTCTATCCCTTTACTACAGTGTGTGTTGAGTCATGATGCCTGTGAGAGTGGTTTACCTCAGTGAATATTCATCTTAAAACCTCTACAACTCCCTAATTGCATGTTTCCAGCAGGACAGTATGTTTTATCCAGTTTGAGTGAGCGTGTGTTATGATGGGAAAAACATGATGGTAAAACACTCTGTGTTGCCGTAGCGGGATCGAACACAGTGTTCTTGCAGATGTTTATGTGGGTGGAGAGAATCATGTCAGGGACCAAGCAGTAAGGCTCAGGAACGCAGGGCGTGTAAAGTATTTACCAGTTGAATTCAAATGAACAAGATGGACAAAGTTATTATTTTGTTTCCCAAAAATATAAAGACAACAACAACAACAACAGCAACAATACTAACAATAAGACAACATCAACTTTATTCAACATAACTGGCCTATGAAGACACCGTCTAGTTGACACAAAAGACAGAAAGAGACAAAGGGCTCTAAGTTCGTGGACCAGGTGCAAGTGAAGCGCTGCGCAGGTGCGCTGCGCCAGCGGAGTGTGTCAAGACGCACTTTGCATGTTCCGTGTGCCACGCACACACTTTTCCTTTGAATTTTGCAGGTTGAGTTTCCATTACGGTACCAACCTCCTTTGATCTGACATCACATGTGACGGGGCAATCATATGAATTTGTTTGGTGATTCAGATAGTTGCATTGAATCGTGGTTGTTGTGAATATTTACTGCATTGAAATGTGACATCTGGAATCTGGAAGTGCGCTCCACTTGCACCGAAGAGTAAAGTTGGTTGGAGTTGGCGAGCTTTCAGTGCATTGTCGGCACAGCCTTTGGCACAAAATTGTCACAGCACCAAGCTGAATCTGTCGACACCTTCCCCTACTGCGCTGTCATACCCGTCTGGGCGCACCTAGGTCTACCAAATTGCCAAATTGGCTGCGCGTGGTGTTGCGCTGGACGAAATTAGCACTGCGCCACGCTGCGCCTTGTACGAAATTAGAGCCCAAAAAGACAAAAGGGGGACAGAACAAACAGTTCATTCATTTTTGCAACTAAAGCATAATATGAACTTAGATTTAAGTTTGGAACTATACATGAACAAAATAACTGTCCATCCATGCAGGAAACTTAGAGGTTTAAGTTGATTCAAAATAATTAAATCTCAAAGAAAAGGCAGCCTCCCCTCTGGCACCTCCGAGTTGGCCTCCTCCTGCTCTGCCACAATAAGAGGCCATCTTGAATGGCGCCACTTTCTGGACTGGGGGGAGCTTGCCAGAACCAACAAAAAAATAGCTGACAGTCTGTTACGTCAAATGTGTCAAATCAGTCAACAAACTGATGATGTATGTGAAATGAAAACTACTAAACTCAAGGGGCGGCCACCACACATCACAACTGGATACATTCACAAAAATGTACAGGTGTGTAGTTGAGGTCAGGCTATGAGTTCTGAGTTACCATGTGATAATGAAGTAGATTATGAGTTCTCATTGGTCAGAATGTCAGCATGTTGTTGGCCATCAAAGCTTGTATGACCAATCACAACACAGTCCTTAGATTTCGTATTGTCAACAAAATCCATAAAGACCAGAACCAAGAGTGAGAGCCCTCAGACAGCTTATATTGTATTTGCATCCAAAGTCTGACGTTGGGTTTTCCTCTGTGCTACAGAGCTCCATTGTTAAAACAGTGAGCGCCACTGTTGCACTGGCTGACAGGTCCTTTCATCACCATCAACACTCACTCTGTAGTTGATTTTGACTCAATCCCACATTCACCATCCCGCTACCAGAAATTCTAACGAGAGCGTACGTGGATTAATTCACCACTGGAAATTGTTCCCGAAAAAATACGCAATTTCCTCTTGTTTGAGCAATGATCGATTGAGCAATGAAATTACTAAGACTATATAAGAAGTACAATGGTATGTGTTAATCAGTTTATACGGACTCTGGTCTTTAGAAGGAACTAGTAGATTAGTGCTTAAGAGCCACACACAGAATATGAGAGTTGTGTTAATAGAATTTCTTGACAACAACATCATCATTTGTTTAATATCGAATTAATGAGGACACACCAGCATATTTATATATTATTTTAAAAAAAAGGTTTTTCACGTGTTCCAGAGGTTGTCATCATTATGTCATTGATAAACAACACCAGCAGTTGAAATGAGAACAAAAAAAAACATCAAAATTCATTAAAATATAAACAGTGTTGGGGGTAAACTCAACTTAGATAATCATGATATAAAGGTAATAACACCTGTATTTTCTCTTTCTCTAGATATCTGGGCATCTGTGTTAAAGAAGATAAACTCTATCCAATCTTAGAGGTGAGTCCTGCCCTGTTTGTTCTTGTTTTGCTCAAGTCTTTGTTACAGTGTAAGTTCACAGGCTGACTTTGCTCCACCACAGATTACACTGACATGAACTGATATTGACAGTCCAACACTGAATGAGTTGAGGTGTTAATTATGTAACTGGAACCAGGTTCACTAGTATTTGCTCTTAGATTTCAGATTGTATCGTAGTAAATAGTGAGTAATGATCACAAATGTCCTTATTGTCCACCTGCATCAGCTCCATGTTGATATACAGGACTTTCTATAAAAACCTTTATATTTTATACAAGAGTTGATACCCCTGTGTTTCCTTCAGTATGTAAATGGTGGCTGCCTGGAGGAGCTTCTGGCCAGGAAAGATGTGCCTCTGTGCTGGAGAGAAAAGGTGGACCTGGCCTGTGACATCAGCAGAGGGATGATCTACCTGCACTACAAGAACATTTACCACCGAGACCTCAACTCCAAGGTAACAGCTCGGCCTCCTGTGTCAGTCCACTGGCCTCATAAAAGCTTCATCTCTCTTCTCATCACTTACTGTAAGAGCTACTCCCCCAGCGTGCTGCCACAGAGCCCCCACAGATGAGACGCTGCAGCTGATATGCCCCCACAGGGACACTGAGAACTTGAAAACATTCCGGTACCTTGAAGTGTCCCGTCAGAGCCCGGACACTCCAGATTTAAAATGTTTGTACTTCAAAAGAGGCAACTCCTAAACAGAATCAGACACTGTAGAGCAGGATGAGGTGGAGGTGGTGGGTGGTTATATCTCACTTTGTTGTTGATGGGTTTCTATTTGTATTTAGATGTATGTGACAATCTGCTCCAGTCCACGTCCCTACATGTAGCAGAGCTTGAAAGTGAAAGCCTCGAGACTAGTGGTAGGTGAACCAGTTGTTTACCTTTCTCTGATTTACTCCAGGAAATAAAGCTGAACAGACTGAGTTCACACACTGGTAACACAGCTCACTGACCAGGTGGTGAGAGAGAGCACATCTCTGGCCTGAGTTCCTCCCAAGACAGATTTGTTCCCCACGGTAGTAATTTGTGGTTGGTTTGTAGTCTCTTTAACTACCAAATTCTTTGGCGTTGTCCCATAGGAAAATCAGCTGAGTGCCAGGGAGTAGGCAGTCACAGTGAACTAAGGAAAAGGCAAAGTACCACAGTTTGCACAGTATGGGTGTGGTTAACATCAGTTAACATCATTTAACATCAGTCCTCTATAACAGAACAACAACAAACAAACAAGTCAAACAAGTCATTCATGTTCAGGCTTGTATGTTTCTTCCTTGTTTATTTAAGTCTATTTTGGCATGTTTCATTTTGTCCTATTCAACATTTTGATGTTGTTAATAAGTATATATACATTTAGTGTACTCCATCAATCTGTCAAAGGGTGGTCTTTATCTGGTTTGGAAAGCACTTAACCTTTTTTTAATTATTTTATAACTTTTGATGTCATCAGTCGCTTTCTTGAAAATACTAAACAGCATGTGTTAAGTTCAACCATTTGTTCCTGCACATTTGTGTTTTTTTCCCTCTTGCTGATCATCTCAAATATTTCTGCTTGGACTGTTAGAGTCAAGTTTCTATTAATATGAACAGAAAGTGAGTAGTATGTTTAATTGTCACACATATTACTCTGTGTTGTATATTTAAAGTTTTGATATTCGGCTCATAAGAATTTGAACCAAAACCCATGTTGGTGTAGTTCTCTCTGGAGACAACAGATCATCAGAGCCAGTCAGAAAAGAGACAGCACTGAGCCTCTCTCCTGATTGGCCGACTGTTTTCTTGGTGATCCGATTAAATAAGGCAGATTTCAATGACTGTATTCTGAGACATCACAAAGTCAGAGGAAATCCTGAAGGCTGGTTTTAAGGCTCAGTATCTTAATACAGGCTGTGTGCATTTCTCCGTGGACTGAGACTTTGATACTTTCACAGTATTAATATAAAAACCTAAAATCCTAACTAAACATGGACACAAGGATCTGCCTTTAAACTACATAGCACAGCTTTGTTGGAGTTTTCTACTGTCTTGCTTTGAAAATCTGTGTCTAGGTCATTAACTGAAAACTAGTGACATTTGTCTAAGTTCAGTAAAACAAGTGGCCTTTTCCAGAACATGTCAGATACTGAATTACTGCTGCACAACAAATAACACTAAATGGTCATCTTGCGCAACTCCTTCGTCACAAGAACAAGCAGTCTTGACTTCAGTGCTCTATTAGAGAAGATACAAAAGACTGGTGAAAATAGCCACATTAAAGACAAACACCAATCCAAGTTCCCATGAATTAAAAAGCAAAAAAAAATCAAAACATTTCCTGGGAGCTTGTTTGTCTCTGGTAGCGTGTGATGTGATGCAGTGGTGCCTATAGTCGCATTAGTGATTGTACAAATCCCAGCCAGAGAAGTTCCACTTTAAAATTGCTGAAAGAAAGTTTACTGGGATTAAATCACTCAATGTGGCCAGTGGCTCAACATGTGAAAGCTCTGTGACGTCAATGTTTCGGGAGATCCAAAAGGCAAAGACATTCCAGAGCCCCCCCTGAACTGATGCAGTCATTGTGAATATGCCTTGGTAACCGATTAGCTTGAGTCGAAGCTATGGAAAATTGAGGCCCCTTTTAATTAGTGCTTACAAGCTGCCTCTTTTCCCCTCTTTAAGTCTACAAGAGCTTTCCATTTTTGTTCCCCCAAACTGTTACTTTACTTGGCAGAGAGGTGAGGGGCCTGGGCTAAATTTAGGGGTGAAGTCTGGGACCAAAGTTTTTCCCAGGAGAGCCTCGTAATAACAGGCTACTGCATGGAAAGGCCTTCTGGAGAAATTGGAGCCAGATGCTAAGAGGCATCCACACACACACGCACGCACGCACGCACACCAACAAACACATGCACAGTCTAGTCATAGACACACACCCACACACAAACAGAAACAGAAACTCACAAGATTTATTGAGAAACACACAAATTGAAGCTAAACGCTGTCTTTCTGTAGATTTACACGCATGCATCAGTGTCACACATACACACCACACAGTGATCACTCACACACACACTTCAGGCCACCCACTGTTGTTATGCAACTGCAGCTCCCCCACTGTCTGCCTATCATCACACCTCCAGCTCTCATCATCTAAACTCACTGAACCATGATTTGTCCTTTTTTCACAGAAATGATTAACTTCTTCATTAAAAATCAGATTTCAGTGAGCCAGGCCGATGGAGGCTATCTGTCCCATACAGTGTTAGCTGTGCACTGACTCTCTTCACATGTGGTGCATGAGGGTGAATTATTTAGTGTGCTTGAAAGGTGCTGACAGCAGATCCTATTGAACCTGGTGATAAGTGGAAAGAGCAAAGAGACTGTTTGTCTGGCAGCTGCATGTTCGCTTTGTTCCAGGGAAGAAACGCACACTCAATGGGTTTAATGGAAGCACATTCACACACCAAGACTTGCCTGCTCTCTCCTCTTGCTACATTAGATGTCAACCTTACGCTGCCATCTGCTGACAAGATGTCACATTGCAGCTTCATTAACCGGTAGCTGCTGTTTGTGCTCCTACAGAACTGTCTGATCCGGGTGACGCCTCGGGGACGGGAGGCGCTGGTGACGGACTTTGGCTTGGCCAGAGAGGTGGTGGAGTTGCCGGTTAAAGATCCAGGCAGGAAACTCTCACTGGTGGGCTCAGCATTTTGGATGGCCCCTGAAATGCTCCGTGGGGAGCCGTACGACCGCAAGGTAGTGGAGGAACCTCCTGTTTTTAGATTGCACACTCCTGTTTTACTGTGGATTTCTTTTTTTTGTTCTTTATTAGTGGCTTTTGCATAATAAAATAAGTGTGACAATAAAGGTACACAGGTGTCTGTGAAGGTTCTCAGACATCCAAGTCATCCAGGTAGTTGTTGAGTGCTGAAGTTGAAGGCAACAGGACTTTTGATTGTTGAGGACTGGACAGACTTTAAGGCAAAGACTGGTCCATCCCAAAGACAAAATACAAACAGACACAAACTAAGCAATGTTGTGTATGTGGTCTGCTGCAGTGAGGAATGCACAGACCTTTGCGTAGGTGAGACCAAACAGCCCCTCCACTGATGTATGGTACAACATAGAAGAGCCAACTCAGCGGTACACCTACATCTCAAGAAAAAAGGACACTTGTCTGAGGATACCAATGTCCACATTTTGGACAGAGAGGATGGTTTGAGAAACCTTCCTTGAGGAGAGGTGGTGGTTTACAACACCATCTGTCAGCCACATAGGTGTTTGCCGCATAGGTGCCACCTAGGGTTTAAATACAGTTCATTTGTCTTCAACTTCAGCACTTAAAGTACACACAATGACAACTAGAGCAATGATCATAATATAATGCATTATGGAACATGTGTGTTTTAAGGCTAATGTGTTGGGGGCGAAAAGGAAAGTATAGTGGACATTAATCATGTCATATACAAAAAATGTATTGTAAAAATATCATAACTCCAAATGCTTTATATTATTATTGCAACAATATGACATATGTAATATGAAAGATTTATTATTGAACAATTGAAAGTCATATAGTGGAGGCTGTTGAGGTCAAGTCATTTCAAACATAACACATGTACTTTATGTTTGACAAAAAGTGAGTTACACTTACTTTTAGTCCTACTTACACATTAAACACAGTATCAAATCCTAAATATCAATTAATGTAGTCATTTCCTCAGTTCATCTGTTGATTGGTCAGAAACCAATATCCTGCAGCCTGTCCATCAGAGCAGGTATCAGTGAGTCAGGCTGACGGAGGCTACCTGTACCACACAGGCAGCTGTGGACTGACTGTCTTCACATGTGGTGGTGGGAGTGAATTATTTAGTGTGCTGGAAAGGTGCTGACAGCAGATCCTATTGAGCCTATTGATGGTGAAGTAAAGCAAGACTGTTTGTCTGGCAGCTGCTTGTTCACTTTGTTGTAGGAAACACGTGCACATGTGATGTCTCAAAGCTTGTTTTTCTAACCCATAGTCTAAAACCACAAAATGACTGAGACATAGAAAAACAGCCTGGACCGAGATAATGTCTAAACTTCAAACTGATGTGTCTGTCTTAATGACTGAGTCCTGTCTTCCTTGTCCCAGGTGGATGTTTTCTCTTTTGGCATTGTCCTCTGTGAAATCCTGGCCAGGATTCCTGCCGACCCAGAGATACTACCCAGAACACAGGTAGAGCTCAGAAGGAAACCCACAGCAGCTACAGTGGCTCTCACTTCATTTGCTATTTCTTCACAGCCAACATTATCATAATGTCAGCAGCAGAGGTGTAAGATCTATCTAGATACAGATATACAGTACTGTGCAAAGGTTTTAGGCACTGTAAGTAAAGTGAAGATGCTTTTAAAAATAATGCCATGAATGAGAAGTGATTTTTTATGGATGAACTTCATCTCAAGTTCAGTCAACAGAAGAAACCTAGATCCCATCATCATTTGGTGATGCACCAGTTCTCCTCCACACACTTGCACACAGTTCTTCCAAGTTCTTGACTGGCAGGTTGTTGAAGCATC
>OMNW01034853.1:14735-97677 GCA_900303245.1 Selene dorsalis | reverse complement strand
CATAAAACCCCTCTTACCCCCCACTGAGCCTTGAATTTTGTCAGATTACTGGTCAGGGAGTGGAACATGTGCTCCACCCCCTTTAGGCTATGTACAGCGTCAGTCAAGCCCTGACCTGACATTTGTTTTTTTCCTGGTCTTCCAAATGGCTATTTTGGCTGCCCCAAAGATAAAATTAATTAAAACCAGTGTTATTCTTTACCTTACCTGACACCTTGGCCCTAAGACAAACAAAGGGACAGAAAAACTCTCCCCAGAGCCTCCATCCACCGTTTTACTGTGCATTCACACCAAAAGCATCATGAGCATCATAGGCAGTCAGCAGCCGTTCATTTTCAGTGAATGGCTTTAAAGGACATCTGGCACATAGGCAGCGGCAAGCGTTGTGAGTGTGAAGTTGAGAGAAGCTCAACTTTATGCAAATGAGTAGTGTCGTCCTTTAAGGAGCAGCCAATTGCAGACTGGGATTGTCACGGTGGGAGAAAGTGAGAGAGCCTAAATGGACACATCTGCAGCACAGCTTGGAAGTACCGACCCTTTGGCCGCCTTCTGCAAGGGTCTGCTACAGCTGGCAGGCAGCGCAATGCCAGCGACCAAGCATTCAAGACACTTTTGGTGTGAACGCATAGTTAGAACCACACACAGGTTCTCCAGCCGAGGACATTGAACCACTTAATGCTCTAGGATTTCCCTCTGTGCACAAAAAGGACATCCCTCCCCAGTGTTTGGATCAAGGTGAGCTCTGTGTCTGTAACTATTGCTCCATGTATAATCCTACTGCACCTGCCGTTAGGGGAAAGTCTGAAGACAAGACCTCCGTCCACCTCGACTCCCTGACATCCGAGAGGGAGTGAAAGTTCAACACCACCACACAATTGAGATACAGCAGTTTTTTTCCACAGGCATTGAAGGTGCCGAGAGTTGGTGTTCTAAAGGACAGAAGAAGTCTGCTGTCCTCTCTCCACCCTTCAAGACAGGACTGACTTTCAACATGGGAAACCCATTGTCCCTACCATCAGTCCACTTATCGGCCAGCCTGACGATGTAACCTCTGTGATGGTGACAGTTTTCCCCAGACCTCATCCACAATTTTCCTCAGGACTCCGGAGGACCTGATGTTCAGGATGTCACCAAGCCTATCCACTGACGCTCCCACCAGATGTCCCAGCTTGTGTCCCAGCAGATGAATCCGGACTCAGCTTTGTCCCCTAAAGTGACAACAGGGGGGCTCTGTGTCAGTGTGGACAACGGCAATCTCTTTAACTGCTTTCTTAACCTGCAAATAAGAGGTCAAATTGCAATACTATAGAGTTGTCCTGAGATAGGGCAGCCCTGCCTGATCTCTCTACCAACTGGTATCGGACAGGTCAGCCCTCCCCCAACCTTCACTATACAACACACTCCTCTGTACAGCAGCTCTGCCCAAGACAGATAACCGCACAAACAGGACCTGCTGGATGTGTTCAGAGACTGTTTTAAGGATGGAACACTTGCTGCTTCCAGTAGGGATGTGCAGTTTTCTCTCTGCTTCCTGTTTCAAACAGATGAAATCATCTCATTAAAAACAGATTGTCTATCATGGACCTATCTGGAACACAGTAGGGCTGGTCTATTTGAATCATTACCTGAATAAAGTTATTTAGTCTGTTTGATGGGACCTTGGACAGGATCTTATAGTCTGTAGTCTATAAGAGGGCTACTAGTCTCCAGTTCTTTAGAGGGGCTAAGTGTCTCTTCATAGCACAGAGACTGCACGTCTCTACAGGAAGCAGCAAGTGTTCCATCCTTAAAACACTCTCTCAACACATCCAGCAGGTCCTGTGCCAACACACTCCAGAAACGTTTTAAGAAGTCTGATGGTAGACCATTGAATCCTAGAGCTCTGCCTGATGCCATCTGAGACTAGGGCTGGGTACCAAACTTCAGTTCTTTTATGGCACTGACCAAAATTCTTTGATAGACTGATAAGCTTTCAAATGATATCAAATGATCAAGATCTGATACTGTTGCCAGTGATTGGCTGTAACGTTACACGTGGTTGCAGCATGCAGGAAAATCACTTAAATGGTTGCGCCCACATGGGGTTCACGTGTATCTGTATTATGAACTACAGTTGCATGTGTCATCAAAGCGGTTAAAAAAAATATGCCACCAAGGTCAAAAGTTTTAGCAAGATTGATGCCAATAGTGGGCAGTACAATATTTGCAACGACATCGGTGCTAAGGCTGGCACCACAACCAATTTGATGAAGCACCTGAATGTGCACGGAATCAATTTAAGAGAAAGTTGCTGTATTTGACTGCAAGAAGAGCAGACCACAGCCATCCTCCTCTCAGCAGCCTATGGACATTACAGAGCCAGAGTGGCCTGATTCAAAATATCCACCACTGGACTCATCTGAGACAACTGAGGACAGCGCTGAGTCTGGGATTTCAACAGGTAAGTTACGTTAAAAACCAGCAGCTGCGACTCCGGCAACCCTGGTGCCACTGGCGCTGTCGGCTTCACCCCCCACTAGACAGGAGCCTCAGCTGTGGAGCCCCTGGCTTCACCCCCATGGGATGAACCGCCAGGGAGCCCCTGGCTTCACCACTGAAAGGAGCCCTGGCCACATTCTGCCTATGAGGACAAACAATCGTCTTGTGACCCACATCTCCACATTCAAAACACTTGATGCTCCTGGAGCTCATGTACACCATGTAGAAGCCATCCTCATGTCCAGGAACATAAACACCTGTCTCTTCAGTGACTGAACTTGTTTCAGTTTGGCATCCCTGCAGCCCAGACTCACCGTCTGGAACCCACTCACAAACTTCCCGAAGCACCTCAGCTTGTGCTCCAGCTCCTCATTGGGAATGAATGGAGGGATGCCCCCAGACACAGTGATGAGGGTGCAGAGACAGCTGTGAAAAACTACCTTCTCACAGCTACTGTGTCCAGGGGGCACGTGCATAGGTACACAAACATACTATAGTACAGGTCACACGCTCAAGCCTGAAGGGAAGTCCATGTGCATGAAAAAGTGAAGATGAGGAGGGAAAACAGAAGAAGGGAATGAAAGAGAGACATGGAAGCAGCACAAGCAGGGCCCAGTTACATAACAAAAACGCTTGTCCAAATCCCACACCACAGGGACTATTAAAAATGTCTCTGTATAGACGCTGGAAAGGAGAGCAAAGTAAAGTTTTGAAAAAGTGGACAGGCAGGGAGGGAGGGGACAGGATGGAGAGGGTAGATCAACCGATGATGCACAAAAACTGAACTTTACAGTATCAGCATCACAGTAAATTACTGTTTATGATGCTCCCTCGGTTCATTCAAGGAGACACAAGTGCTTCCAGAGGGGATGACACGCACACACACAAATACACACACACACACTTACACTCACACTCACATTCACACACAGGCTACTTTCAATATGGTGATAGACTCTGACAGTTTCACACCATGTCTCCTTGCACTGTCTAATCACTTGTTATCTTGACACTTCAATGAACTCAGAGATGATACCACTCCTCAGTATTCACTGATGAGCAGCCCTTATTCAAAGCAATGGGTCATCCAATTAGAGGGAACCCAGACAAGGTCATCTGCACCTGTACATACTGAATGAAGAATAGCCAGTCTCAAAGCATGGGGTGTCAGTTCCTTTGTGAGGTTTACAAAAGAGCAACATGAAACTTCAAAGTTATTTTGATATTGGAAACCATACTCGGAATAGTAATTTCAGTGACGTGCTGCACCTTTGATGTTTCTCCTCCTATTTTTTTTCCTCCTTCAATGTAATGAGTATTTGAAAAATATTCAGCAGCACCTTTCAAAACACCCCTGTGGTGCTGATTGTGGTCCCCTTAAAAAAAAAACGCATGATACCTGCAGGACAAACTATCTTTCCTAAAAAAACAAAACACAAATAGTGTTTATGGAGTAACATGTGACAATAGCTGTGTGATATTTTAAGCAAATGGCTCAGCTAGCTGTACATGCACACAGGTATGGACAGTATTTATGCCAAGGGCCTGGACTGTGAACTCAACACAAATAGCCTCCTCAGAAGAATCTTTAATCATTAGCCAAAGGATAAAGATACTACGTGGCAAGAGAGCAGAGACACACTGATTGATTTGAAATATATTGAGGATAAAAAAAAACAAAAAAACAGTTACATTTAAGAATTTTTCATTGGATTTTTTCACAGCTTTGGTTTATGCAATCTTTATTCATTTGCATAAGGCAGCAATTAGTACACCATAATCGAAATAAAATGCAAAAAAAAAAAACTACAAACTATATCACGAAGACTTTATGTAAAACCCGTGGATAAGAGTCTTCATGCGGGCCTCAAAATTCACAGATACAGGTAAATGCACAGTGTAAATATTTAAACCCCCATGAAGGTTGTTTGATCACAATAGTATGTTAACGGGTTCCTGTGGAGCACCTTGTTCTCTTTGCCTCCCCTGTCCTGACTGGTCATTGCTGGTAGCCCCTTTATGTCTCTGAAATGACACAGTGTGTAAGTTGTGCTGACAATGATCCTACGGTGGCCAATTAAAAAGCTTGAATATATGTGGCCACATTAGACCATTTGATGTTTTCAGCTAACGTTACATTCACAATCCACGAGGACACTGATGGTTACAGTGTCATCATAACCTATAACAGATCTATTTAAAGGACACAGTCACATGTAAAGTAATTACATTTGTTATCCTGTGAGGATTCCAGCCTGGCTCCAGACCCCTGAACTGCTGCCCACATATGGCCACTTTTTTCACTGATTGTGATCCACTGTAATAAAAATGGCAATGAAATAACAATTCAGTCCTATTACCAGAATGCAGAGGTTGTAGAAGGAAGATTCAATTAAAAAGACATATCACCTGCTTAATAGTAAAGTTGTAGTAATACAAATAAAAAGGACATAAAAGGACAGGGGACAAAGTCCAACATTTTCCCCCAAAACTATCTGTTCTCATTGTAAACCTAACATGTTTTCTGATGTGTTATAGGTAAAACTTATTACATCTAACCGCGTTCTTCCCTGATGCAATGTTTGAGGTGAACTACACTGAGAGCCCAATTCAAACTGCTTAGCCACATGAATAAGCCCCTCGTATGCACATGATGAAGATAAAGGTTAGTGAATGCTGGTTTACAGGACAGAATTTAAATGAATAAATACATAGAAGCCCCTGTGGACGGCTGAGAGTACAAAAACGACAAAGCAAAGCACCTGGATGATTACACAGCACTCTGGTGAGGGCGGTTTAACTAACTAAAGACAGCGCTGAACTTGTTTGGCTTACGTCAAGTCAAGTCAACTTTCTTTATTAGTCTCCCTTGAGAGAAAGTTGGCCTGGAACAAGGGAAAACTACTGCATAACACACAATAAATAAATAACAGTAAGTCACTGGCAATATTGAGGACAAATGCGCAGATAACATGACGAGCTGCGTTCATTCATACGTGCACACATACACACCCAAGTACACCAGGCATTCACCTGTGCTAATTTACGATTAACTGAGTGAGGGATAAACAAGTGTTTGTACCTGTAGTGTTTGCATAAGGGAACCTGTTCCTCCTCCCTGAGCTCATTAATACATATTCAAGGTATAGTGAGCTTCAGATTTTAACTGTTAAATTCCCAAACCAGCTGGTGAGGCCATACCAAAGGACTGAAACAGAAAACAGAAAGTAAAGACGCTGATGAATTCTAGCACAAACACTTTCCACATGTGTTCGCCAGCTAAGTCGCTGTCAATATGGACCATGTATGACCACAGGGCTGTGATATGAAGTTCATGTGCATCACACCAGTCCACAATCGTGTTCACAGCAGCTCGATGGATGCTTATGTTCGAAGGTTTTGTGAGTAGACTGAGAATGATGGTATCATCAGAGAATTTCACTACTTATTGGTTTGGTTGAGAGCTGGCAGTCATTAGTATACAGTGTAAACAAAAAAAGGGCAAGCTGACGCACCCCTGAGGGGCGCCAGTGCTGCTTACTGTTATTTCTGAAAGGGTTGGGTTGAACTTCACTTATTCTGATCTGTTAAAAAGAAAAGAATGATACCATTTGATTAAAATGGGTTTACATTTAACTGAGCTTGTTTCCTAAAGAAGGATATGTGAATGGATTGAAGTAAAAGTGGAACTAAAGTCAGTAAAAAGGAGTCTGGCATATGGAACAGGACCTTCGAGGTGCTTCAGGATGAGATGCATTATTGTAGAGATAGCATCACTTGTGCTACTATTTTTTGTATGAGCAAATTGGTGTTGATCCAGATATAGCTGCACCTCTGCACGGAGTTCCTGTATCATGAGCCTCTTTAGCGATTTAAAAACATTAGAGGTGAGCGCCGCCGGCCGATAGTCGTCCTCCTGGGGACAAGCTTGTTTGGGTACTGGGATTATAATGGATTTTTTCCAGAGCTCTCTGGCGCAGTGTGTGTATCAATGGATGGCTGAAACAGTTGATGCCAGGCTGGTGTGAGTTCCTCTGCAAAAGTCCTAAAAAGCAAAGCAAACATTTTGTCCGGGCTTGTTGCTTTGTTAGTGTGTATGGTTTTAAAAACCTTAGTAACGGTGTGTGGTTCGATTAAAATTCTGTCCTCATTCGCATAACAAATTAACTAAAACTGTCCCACATTCCCTGACACTATTATATCACTTCCAAAGCACATATAAAAATGCTCAGCTCATCTGCTCAGTTTTGTTGTGGGTAAACAGGAGCTTCCTTCCTGTGTCCATGTTGGTCATCTGGTTGATTAAATCCCAAAGTGTTCTGCTGTTGTATTGTGACAGTTCCTTTTCTGCCTGCACTTCATGTTGCATCTGGCTGCTATCATTCGCAGACTCTGGTGTTTTTGTGCAGCTCTGATTCCTGCTGTGTCACCTGATTTAAATTTTGTCCACAGCATGTGCACCTTTATTCCAGTGATAGTATAATAGTTATGATAGAGGATCGAAACAAAGAACTGAAATTGAATCAAGACGAAGTGTGTTCTTCAGGACCTCTAGCCCAGACACTGACAACCACACAGTGCACAGAAAATCATGGTACACACTCACCACATGACCTTATAATCTCCTGCTCAAGAAGACAAACAGAACTTTAAATATACCCAAACCCAATTCAAGTGGAATAGGGGCGTGAGACATATTTGTATCTACAGATTCAATCTGTGCTGCTTCTCAGAAACAACAATGGATTATCACTTTATTTGACTGCAACAATTATTGTAACAATCAGCTTTCCACCTGCCAGACATTTTGACTGTCAGTGCAATTTTCCACACCCCATTTGAAAACAGAGCACAGATCCTGCCAGACACACTTATCCTTTCTCTCACTCACCAGCTTTGTTGCATCCACATAACCAGCGTTAAATCAACAGGTCCCTCTCCTAGACCTTGCTGCTGCATGTTCAAACACATACTCTTGCATCTGTCTCTTCTCAGAAAAAAACAAAAACAAAATATCCACGGCCCAGGAGAGGAACCAGACCCATGAATCTTGAGATACTCATATTGCTTACTCCCATTCATTACAACATTACCCCAGGGGCCTCCTCCTCCGTGCCCATTTGTTTTCATTGTCTCAGGGACACTGACTAGACTCCACACTGCATAAAGTCTCACCATGTTCCACATGTCCAAATGAGAAGCACCAGCAATAAAACTAAACAACCAGGAGTCCTGACTAGGCCATGGCTAAGGTGCTGCCAACTGACTATGATCACAATAAATCATGATGATTCGCAGATATGCATTAGGAAGAGCCTGCAGGCTGCTAATGCATTGTCAGTGCACAAGGACTTCATAATATTAAAGAATATGCTGGAAGTTATTTTGACTGGACCCCCTCGGTAGGAGTGGGTCCACATTCAGTTAGACAGTACATGTCTGTAATGACACCATCAAACTGATGTATGAAATTCATAATTCGGGGGAATTTTCTAATGCTGTAAAATCAATATTATTATACACATTCACACATACACACAGTTGCACAGGTAACATGAGAAATAACTGGCATAAATAAAGCATATACATTACTGGTTGATAACAGCAAGAGACCAATACAGTGTCATAATGATGAAGTGTTGCTGCACAGTGTGTGGATTAATAGTCAGTCTTTCAAGTTTCAAAATCTGTGACAGACCCAGCTGAGAATGGGTTAAATAAATGACATGTCTTTCAACTAGAAGTCAACAAGAAGGACGAGTCATTAAGTTAAGCAGAGTGCTTAACAGTGCCTGATTGGGAAATGACAGAAAATGAGGACCAAAGATAATAAATAAATCAAAACACATGAAGAGAGACTCACATTATCTGTTGAATCTTTGAGGCAAATGGTAGAAGTGGAAACTTATGATATTTTCCAGCACTGCACCAGAAAATGTCAAACTCATAAACACCCGTGTAAAGCAGATGAGCACAACAACACAGAAATCAATGACTCAACAGGCTCACATCTATTGATAGTACAGCAGCAATGCATTCGGTTTATCAAGTATAGTTCACAGCAATTAAAGCTGTCAAACATATTCGCTCAAAGGTTCTCAACCAAGTCAATAACCTTTACTGGCACAACCTGCTATAACTAACGTCACAATTTAGAGATATTTATTCAAATGTCAGAATCAATTAACCAAATGTTTGAGACCAGCCTGAAAAATCACCTGAAT
Organism: Selene dorsalis; assembly: GCA_900303245.1. Classification (NCBI taxonomy): domain Eukaryota; kingdom Metazoa; phylum Chordata; class Actinopteri; order Carangiformes; family Carangidae; genus Selene; species Selene dorsalis. The sequence continues at coordinate 88,975 of OMNW01034853.1, read as the reverse complement.
TAGTTTAAGGGCCCTACCTCAGGGACGTGGCTGAACAAACAAGCCTTTGAAACCAGGAGCTGGTGAACTTGACAAGATGATGATAATCTGGCCATAATGCCAGTGTTTATCTGCCTAAAGCCACTTCACAGTCTCCATCAGACAATTTATCATCATACCCAATATCCTCTCATGCTGAGCACAAGTATGGACTATAGAAAATTCAAGGTTTGCTAGAACCAACAAGAAAGCCTTGCATAAGTCACTTGCCCTTCGCCAGTCTCGCACTCAGACAGGACCCTGGAAAAAGCATCTGCCAGTCAGTCAAACAAAGCCCTGGTTGCACACCCTGAAAGTGGCTCAACCCCTCTTGAATGTCAGACACAGACACAACCATTGCATGTTTACTAAGTGGAACCTGAAAGCAGCCTTTCATAGCAGATCAACCTTGTGCAAACCTAGCCGAACAAACCTTGTTATTACAATCCTTTAAGCAAAAGGACAGACCAGTATCTTTTACACTGCTGACCTTCCTATGCACCACACACAGGAGAGCTGCAGGCGCCAGCTGCTATTAGAGTCCAAAACAAACTCAATCTAGCTTGATAGGATCGGCATCCTACACACGCACACACATGTTAATATAATGCAATGACTTCATTCAAATCCAGTTACAATGTACGGACAACTACATGCGTATGACCGTCTTAGGTCTTCGGGTAATTTATGTAAGAACATGTAGCTTCGGCTGGTGGACAGGTAAAGGAGCGGGCCTACCTTGCCTTGAGGTGAACATGTTGCTCCCTGGCTGGCTGGCTCTGCTTGTCTGTTGATGTAATACATGTTTGTCCCCTGGTTCAGCTCCTGTGATGAGGCTGGTCAGAAAGTTTTAAAAAATAAAAGACGTAAAAAAAAATAAAAATAAAAATAAACTGAAATCTTGTTTTTAAAAAAAGCCAGAGTTGGCTCCAGTTCCCTACGGAAGCGTATTGCATTCACTTGAAAAAAAGAAAAAAAATCCGGTTTTTCTGAGTAATTTATTTTTTGGTTTGTTTGGATTGGGGTGCACAGTTTTAGTCTTGTTTGCTCTAATTATTTCTTTTTTTCCGAGTAATTTTTTCTTTCTGAACGATCGAGATACTTCGAAATCCCACGAGAACATCCAACCTGCAAGTGACTCCCGTGGATTTTTCACCACGTAGCCAGCCTGAATGCATTTCAAATGCATCATCTTATATCCATGGAGCATGCTATACATATCCAGTTGGTCCTGGAGAAACATTGCTATGTCCAGGAGATCTCCCAGAGAAGCGACCTAAACGCGACGAAAGTCTCTCCGCCTGTTCACGCGCATGCTCATACCCGCTCACACACCTGAAGCGGCCTGCTGCTTAATTAAACGATCAGCAGGTACGACCTTAAAAAATCAAAATGGCGGCGCCTCAGCGTAATCTTTCGACATACAGTTTGAATATAAGTCATAAATATCATGTTTGGACAATAAATCGGCTGAGAAGTTATAATGGTGTGGGGGAAAAACTGCGAGTCTCAGACGATAACGTTTCAGGACAACCTTGTAAATTATGCAAATTACGCTGAATAAATAGAGCAAACAAGACTAAAACTGTGCACCCCAATCCAACATGCTTTACAAGAGCCATCATCATATTTTGATTTATCATCTGTAACAGTAAAACACAAAGAGAATTAAAAAAAAAAAAAAAAAGTGAAAGAAAAAATATGCCTCAGTGATTCAGGCTCCAAACAGAGGTTTTCAAGTCAAACTACTCAATTAGTGTAAATTTTACTGAATGACCAATATTTAGCATAGACATTTCTAAAGTTTTAATGCCACTATTGTATTTGTGTTTGCTGCTGTCACATTCAGCAGTTATTATTTTGCACTTTGATTCATATTGATTGTTGATATTCAAGGACAATGAATTGAGTTTTGATCTAAATTTTTTAGAGTTGCTTCAACTTGATATGTTTCAAGGTTTTCATTACAGTGAAGGTGGTGATGGGATAGAAACAGTCCAATGACCCTAGCACATCCATCTCACAAATTATAATCACATCTTTAATTTTGACCATTTCATTAAACCATGTTCATCTACTGCTAATAAAACACATGGCAAACTATCCCTGAGTAACAAATGTAATTCAGTCCAGTTAGTTAGCCAGTCTCATTCTTACACATGCAAAACCAATTATAAATGCATGACAATCTATTTTTTCTTAACTCAACTGGAACTGTATAATCAGCTTAATTAGAAGATGAAAACATTTGGGAGAATTGCATTATCAAGTGACTTCACTTTAGTCGAGGTTTGAACCACCGTTAGGTTTCATATAAAAGACTTTGGGATGAACAGCTGTAAATAAAGGCAGACAATAACTCACTAGACCCGAGTCCCAAGGAAAACTATGATTTACCACTGTAAGCACAAACCTTTCTCTCAGCAATGTTGTGCATGAATAAAACATTTAAGTTCAGGTGGCAAAAAGAGCCACTAGGTCCCATCATCTGTTATTGCTGTATGATTAGATGATGATGGGTTTGGTATTTCTGGCAGCCTTTGACACTATCAACACAGCATCTGACTTGTGGTGTTATAAAAGATGTAGATGTGTGTTAGGACATTTAGGAAGTCTAAGAGGAGGAACAGTCAGATGCACGGCTGAGATGTAGGGCAACACCTGACAAAGTCCCCTCAGTATGTCCAAGCAAACTAAAAATAAAGAGGAAAACTTTGCTTTCCTTACCACTGAAGACAGGCCCAATCCATCTCAGCACACTACAGGCGACAAATGCAGCACTCAGCAGAAAAGAGATGTTATCATAAGTAAAACAGGGAGGTGCAGCCTCATTGATGTTCTGCTTTAATACAACATGAAAGCCAAGTTTGCAGGGGAATCTGTTGCACATCTGAGGAAAACCTGAGGGGATAGAGGGCATTGTGTTCCTGCCCTGAATAAATCCCAAAAACATAGTGGAACTCCTAAGAAAAAATAGCCATGGCAATAGTTTTTTGTTTGCTTTTAATTCTCCCAGATGAAGATCAGGTGCTGCAAGCTAAACAGATTTCTGCATTCCTGTAATGCATTTCTGACAGGGAGCCGAGTATCTTACATTAAACGGACAATAACAACGTTACAAACACCTTTATTATCACAATTAATTAACATGGAAAAAAAGTGAACTACAGACTCACAGAACAGTTACAGGCATTGAAAATACACCCTCCATCTACTTAAATAGAATGCAATACATTTTCCCTTAGGTTTGCAGTGTGCATGTGTATATGTGCTTATGTTTGCAAGTATGTGAGAGACGGAGCAAAAGAGTGGGAGAGTAAACGGTCTTATCAGGGATGTGCAGGTCCAGCCGAGCCATTTTGAGTGCACGTGAGAGGGTGAAAAGCGGGCTAGCTACTGTGCGGGTCTTCTGCTGAAATCTGCCATCCCTCCCACATGGCGCACAGTATATGCAGGAATAACTGGCTGACTTAAAGACAGACAGTGATAATTCATTTTGTGGCTTACTGACCCACTCTGGTTTGCTTCTCCACATTTACAGGAAGAAAGAAAAAATGTTCTCCAGAAAATGACAGCTTGGAGCGTCAGGACCAGAAATCATTATTTCATAAAGAAAAGGTGAACATTGACTCCATTAGTACTCCATCAGTACCTTTGAGGAACATTCACAGGGAGGTAAATTAATGACAGAACTAAGCAGATGCTTCACAAGCACAATCTGTAATCCATTTAGAGCTTTTGTTGGCTGTATATTACACAAACAGGACAACTTGGAAAAAGAAAAGAAAACCAGGAGACATTGCGTAGATCACAGTTTCCTACTGGGCGGCCAGTTTCCTGATGTTCATGATCAACCTCTTGCTGTAGTCCTTATGGTCGACAGGCTTCACATCCATCACTGTTGCCTTGATCCTGGATTCATCCTATACAAGAAAACAACAACAAAGTCATTGGTATGAGATATAGTCACTTTTTTCACAGAAAACTTCAGAGTCACAGGACAAGAGACTCTTTCTCTCAGTTTAACACTGACCGGCAAAAACAGGGTTACAAACACATCAAGACTGAAAAAGGTGGCAAAGGTGGCAACCAGGTGGGTGGAGGGGCTCTGCTACACCATGAGAGCCATTTTCCAAGTACTATAGATTGGCTTGATGCTTGGTTATTTTCTAAATGGACATCTAAGTCATGCTTTAAAATGATGTAAGCCTAAGACAAGCCTTGACACTTGTATATCCAGACCTGTCCCCACAGAGGTCGCTGCTGGAAGGCACATGTTTATATTTGTGCATGTGACTGTGGTTGCATGTTCTAGTGTAGTTTCTAAACAGCATTGTCTTTTGGTGTTTATTAAACATAATAGTAGCTGCATAGCTGCATTTCTGATCTGACAGTTCTGCATCTGATTTCCTTTCATGGCAATTCTTCTCTGCTAATTAGGATTCTATATACACTACAAAATGTAACATAAAATGAAAATGTATCCGACCTTTTAACTTGGCATATAAAAAAACTATATGCAATATATTAATTATCAGCTGGCAATGGATGCAGACATCTTTCATTCTATGACAAAGTGGATTCATTGAGATGTTTTGACTGGAGATCTGAATTCTGGTGGCATTCAAATTAAAAGAAGCAGCTTTTAAAGCCATAACCATCTCTACAGCTGTCTAGACAGGGGAAGGTCATTTCTACCAGGACCATTATTCTCTGCATTTAAAACAGCGGTTACACTCATTTTGTCTCCATTAATCCTCCTCTGCTGAGGTGGATGAAATGTAAATCATCTTCCTAAGTGCCCACATTCTTTAAGAACTACCTACTCTATAGCTACTTCTCTTGTTTGTCTTACATCACGCAAGAAAACCATGGACATAATAAATACAAAAACATGAAATAAGAGAATTACACCATTACAGTCTGACCTATTTCATCACTGTGACATCAATATAGATAGACCTGTTATTGTGTGGTACAGAGCAAATGTCACCTCTGGCCACATCTTGACAAGAGTGAGGAAAAGGTTGCAACGTAGGTATTTTTAAAACATGCAGATCTAGGTGGACAGAGGAGTTTGAGGTTCATAGAAATATCTTTGCTGCAGTGGTTAAAGGCAGCCTGCACAGTCAGTAATATAGCAAAACACCAAAGGCAAGAGGAGGATGGAGAGCTAGCAAACTGATACAAATATTATGACTTGGAATATTAAAGCAAGCAGCCTTGCAAACTTTGTAAGAAATTAAAATACATTCATCATGTTTGTCAGGTCTCAGAGATGCAGGCAGGGCATTTAGGTGAGGTAACATCGACTGTAAACAGAAGCCTTGTTTACTGGAAAACACCACAGGGCACCTCTAAGTGCTGTTAAATGGCAGTCTGGGTTTCCAGGAGGTCACAGGAGATTTATCTTGCAGACGCTTAGCTCTGAGACTCAAATGTCATCAGTGCAGACGTTTCCTTTAAAATAGGTCTTTTATTTAAAATAAAAAAAAGTTTAATAACCACGTATGAAGCTCTAGTTTATACCTAGATGACCCTGCCTGCCTGACCCAGCTATATTCCCAGTCTGTGATGAAGGTCACATTGTGGCAAAGGAGGGATATAACATTGTACATTATGTTACTTAAAGCTGATTTTTTGGTTTCAGCACAGTGCTTTGCTAAAAGCAAATTTATTCTCCTTCCTAATCAATGTTTTGGAAGCCTTGAAATTAAATATGAGAATCACAGTAATAACTTTCAATTGCAAACCAAAAGAATTAATTGTAGGTGTCAGTACAATCTCGAAATGTTAAAGATAATTTTCTGAACAGATTTCAGTAAACTAAGTCGGTTTTTATCTCTCATACAATAAAAATTTCCTCCACAAACATCAAATATGTGAACTGCAGTAACAGACTGTCTTCCAATGAAAAACAAGCAACTCTACTTTACATTAAACAAAAATGATGAATTATGAGTAACAATCATAAGAGTGATTTTTCTTGTATATGATAGCATCTTAATCACACACATTGATGCAGACTGCAGTCGATGAGTGGGTGGGTTTAGACGAGGTGTGTGTGTGAATCTAAGCAGCCGGCATCACACAGCCAAGTTGGGTGTTGATCAACACACTGATAACCTGTGCTGGGCCCCCTACAGCTATAGCTGTGAGTGTGTATACACATGAGCACAAGAGGAACAACACATTAATTTGCTTCATGGTGACCTTTTTCTAACAACTTTAAACCTGCCAGGAACACTTGCAGCAAAGAACAGCCAAAGAAAGGCACTGTTTTGTATGTGCAAATCAAAGCATCCTGGCTCCCGCACAGCTTTTTAAAGAGCAACAGAGATGTGGAGTTGACTAAAGATTCAGACACTAGCATTAAAACGGCCACGTGACAAATCAGTCCAATTTTCTCCTTCAATCCTCAGCTTCTATGTTATCTGTATATGTGATCCTTGCACACAGAGATACAAGCAAAAGGAAAGGAGGAAAGGAAAAAAAGTGGAATTAAAAAAAACAGGATTACTTAGTATTTGCAACCCCTTCACTATTCTCTATATTCAAATCTTCACCTTGCACTGTAACCTCTGAATAGCGTGACACACTCCACCACATAATTAGTGATGGTCACATCTTGTCAGGTCGACAGGATTTATGAGGGCGGCAGAAGAAATATTAACCATACAGCTAGACGCAATGGAAACAGAAATGTGGTTGAGACTGTGGCAGCACTTGAAAGCCTTGGAAAGAGAACAGTATCAATATTCCCTTTCTCCAATCAGCGTCACCCTTTCGAGACACTTAAATCACTTCCAATGTCTGGATATAGCCTACAGGGACCATGAGACCTTAATAACAGCACAGAAGTTTGAATATTATAGCTGCAAGCAAGCAGTTCTGATCCCAGTCAAGTTAAGATTTAAGACAGTTAAACAGTCAAGTGTTGAGAGGTAATATTTAAAAGGCTGTGTTTTGACAGGAGAAACACAGGTCAAGTAATAAACCCATTCATCTGCTCACATTATTTATTGTCAAGATAACTGCCTAAACAAATTGATCAGAAAAAAAAAAATTTTTTTTGAATGCTACATGAAACTTTAATTTGATTGGTGACAGTAATTACATTATGCATCATACCCACACAAACCAACTGCATATATTTGTTTTGATAAATAAACTGTAATTAATCATGAAGCGATTTATTTAACAGTGTCAAGAAAAACACATTAATTGACAATACGTGACATAGCTTGACATTTAGCAGGGCTTCCAGTGCCAATCCCGCATTTATCCTCAAAAAGGCCTCATGCTCATTTATTGAAGAATTCTGGTGCCAGAGTGAAATTAATTATGGCTGGACACACTTGAATATTTTGACACTGGTAGCCCTCGTCAACAGTTTTGCTTAATAGGAATTTCATGTTAATTTGAGTTTTGGTTTGGTGTGATGTGAAGCAACAAATGCATCGCAACAGTTTAGTTCAATCAATACTAATGTCCAATGAGTCTTCAGCATTCTTGAAAAATAATTAGACAGCTCCTATATAGTAGAGTAGATTATATAATAATGAGCTATATGTACTAACATGCGAGTCTCTCAGTGACAATATATAAATCAAGTTTAAATCAATCCATTAAATATTTAGTCTATAAACTGTCAGGAATGTGAAAAACACCCATCACAGTTTCATGTCTCCAAGCTGCTTGTTTTGTTTGACCAAAAGTCCAAAACCCTAAGATTTTGGTTTCAACACGTTTTCTAGCATTTCAGATTATTTTTCAGCAACAATAGAGATAAACCGAGAGAGAGAGCACCCACCTTCCCTAAGACCCTCAGATTTTATCTTTTATTTTTTTAAAGTACTTAGAATTCTTCTCTTATCAGAATTTATTGATTTTTCTGTTGACGAACCAATTGATTAATTGTGTCATCCTTAATTATCACAACTGATTAATTGTGTCATCCTTAATTATCACAATTGATTAATTGTGTCATCCTTATGTTTTCTGCCCAGACACTAGGTAACCTTTAAAACTATGACGGTCTATTTTACAGTTGTAATGCCATTACAGGTGATAATTACATTACATTACTATGTCACGTGGCCGTGGCAGGGCTCTGATTTGGTTATAAATGAGAATATAATTCTCTTAACTCCACTGACAAACCTTGTTAAACAGTTCTTGACAACACTTTAGTCCCAGTGTGACACAACAGGATGGATGAGTGCCATTAACACTTACGGACCTGCTTAGTCTCACATCAAGCCTATGCAGCACTGTACACATGATAACATGTGAGAGCACGCCACAATGGTTGGCTTGTTGAATTGAGAAGGAGAAAAACTGAGAGAGGGGTTGCAGGTGTCTCTGTTGAAAGAATATGGGGTTTGGAGGCAGCGGCCAATACCTGCTTGTAGCAGTGCCATTGGCAGTTAGGATGCTGAGCTGAATGTGACAGGCACAGTGGCCCCTTCTGTGTGTTGAAGGCGGATGCAGCCTCTGGCTCAGCTCCAGACTTCCTGCTCAGAGTCCCAGCCCAATCAACTCTTTTATGTGCTTCCCTCAAAACAAACCTCTATCTGTGTGGCCTACAGGAAATAGTGACCACTAATCTGTGTGTGCACCCTTCACAAAGCCACTGAAAATGAGCAGCATTCTAGGGCAAACACTCAGTTTTTAAGATGCTTTTGTCAGTCAAAGCAAAAGCTAGGTAGTTTTGTTAATGAATGGGAAAACTCCCCCCCCACCCCTACAGGGCATATGTTTTGCTGCACATTCTGTGGTGACAACATAGCCCTGAGCATTTCAATTTAAACTAACAAACATTCCTGTTTTACTTACATTATAGGTTTCTAGCTTCACTCTGTTGCGGAAGACAAATGTGTTGAAGTTGGCTTGTTGGAAGATCTCATCAAAAGCATTTTCATTCTGGAAATGAGAAAAATATGATTGGCTCAATGTAGAGACACTTTGTTTAATCAAATGTTAGTTTCATCACAGTCTCAAGTGCAAAATAAAGTAGGTGTCTGAGTGTTCAGGTAATTCAACACTCAGATGCAACTTCTGTGATTTTCACAGTAATTATGCCTGGAAGGAACAAAGCTCAGTAGGTGTCTTAAACACAAAATTGTCTATGCAAGACTGCGTGAGTGTGCATACGCATGTGTGTGTGAGAGTGTGTTTAACAGTCACAAAGCCTGAGGTGTAGCTCTTGCTCTGGCCACTTCCTGAGGCCAGTATTATATTCAGGAAGAGGAGTCTCACCGAGTCCTTGAGCTGCCCCAGGTAAGCTGCATTCTGGCCCAAGATGGCCTCAGCACTCTCCTGGAAGCAAGTCACCCACTGATTGTCTCCATGATCTGCAATGTTGGCCTGATGAATCAAACAGATACAGAAGGCAAAGAGTGAATAGGAAGGTATATGTAAGTATGAATTAATGTTTAATGTCTGTGTAAGTGTCTTGATCTGTTGTTTGCTTGATAGAGAAGTTGATGGATGCTTAAACATGGTGTGCTGTTAACTGAACATAGCTCTTAAGAAGTCATTACATTGTCTAATTAGCCTATATCCTGCTGCAAGCCTGGAAAAACATGCAGAGTCACGTTGCACTTGTGATACTTACAGTGGAAGCAAATTCACAGCTTATGCTACAGCTTGTGAAGAATAACAATATGTCGACCGGTGAGGGGTGCACAACAAAAGCTGCTTATTTCAGATGCCTGGCTGAAATTGCTCTGATGGTGGCAAAGAGAGTTTTTCTATTTAAGGTTGTTTTTTTGTTGTTGTTGTTTTTTATAATAATAATGTTTGTTCGCAATTGAGCTGAGCCTGTAAAGAGAACACATTTGTCTCTGCGTTTCCTGTGTAGTAATAGCACAGTATGGAAAGCTGCAGCAATTAACCCGACAAAGCACTAACGCAAGTGTAAAGGCAAACTAAAATTAAGTCCTCATTACTCTCCACCAGAATTGGTTTTTAAAAGTCTCTAATTTAACTTCAAAGAGCAGACAGGGTAATGTTGAACCACAACGGGCGAGAGTGGCTGGTGTCCCAGGAGGCAGAAAGCTGAATAAGAACAGGAAGTAAAGAGCGAGACAAGGCTATAAGAAGGACAAGTAGGATGACACCTGCCTCAGCAAAAGTATCTGCTCAGGAATATGTGCATTAGAATATAAGCTCTGTGTGCAGTTGTGGGACAGCTTAGAAAGATTCATTTAGATTTTTTAGGGAACGGCTGGGGATTGCTGAGTCACTTACAGAAAGGATAAGGCGGTACTTGAAGTTGGGGAACTCTTTGTCACACTTCTCGCAGCGATACATGCCATTCTGTTGGTCTACCACCTTTTTGTTGCAGTCTTGGCTCGGGCAGGCCTGGTAAAGGCAGTTTTCCTTGCGCAGGTACACTATGGTAGCAGTGCAGGTGTAGTAGTCCGCCTGAAAAAGGAACACAAAAAAACAAGTCCATAAACAAAAGATCAGTGCCCACCCAAGTTAATGATATGTACTTTTTACTAAATGCGCTCGTGTTTTTTATGTTAAATATGTTGACTGTTGGCATGAAATTAACATTAATATGACATTTTCAGAAGCATGTAGAGGAAAATGTGAACAGTCAGAAAGCAGCATTTATGCAGTAGATGCAGAGGTTACACTGCCAACCAGAATCCTAATGGCTCTGACACAAATGCAAACTAGTGAGGTAGCTGCTGTATTTGTGAGGAGGAAGCAAACTTTAGAGACAGTCTGCGCATAACAGCCTTCAGGAAATGTTCCTAGTTGGCATGAAAAACAACTAGGTGACATGAATTTCTCATCGGACAGAAATAGATGAATGTAAGAAACTCTGGGTGTGCTCTAATGAAGAGATGAAAAGTCTGTTGGCAGATGAGTCGCATCCCCTCTCGTCGTCCTAATGCAGAGCAGACCCTAATGCACACAACTTTTGGCTGTCACACCCTAACAGCTGACTGTTTTGGGAGAAGGCTGAGAGAAGACTAAAAGGATAAAGGTGCTGTTCAGGGTCAAGGAGCAGAGCGTTGATGCCCAAGGCATGCCCCTATGGAAATGTAATCATGCTAACTGTGAAAGACTGATGAAGGCCGTGAGTATCTGTACTTAGTTTCTCCATGGGATGGAAAAAGTATTTTTTTGAAAGACCCAAAATGCAAAATATTACAAAAATATTTCTAAATATTTTTGAAAGATCCAAAATAAAAATATTACAGCAATCTGCTCAATCTCACTGTCAAGAACAGCTTTTAAAAAAATTATACAAAGTGAAGAGACACACTTAATTAAAAGCAAAATTAAAGCAAAAAAAAAAAAAAAAATCTTTTGACTGAATTTTTTTTAAGCTGCAGCCACAGGTTACATTACTTGACACCTACTAAACAAAAAAAGACATTATATGAAAATATGAGATTCAGTACTACTCTACACAGCTATTGCTGCTGTTCTCTACTGCAGCCATTAAGTTTAAATACTGTAGACCAGGGGTGGACAATATTTTTTTCCATACTGACTCTGATAAAGTGAAGGGCCCAAAAATTAAAAATTAAAATGAAACAAAAAATATGCAGCGCTGAATTATGTTAAACTACTTTTCCACAGGCTATTTGCCAGCCCAGGAGACCTGAGTCCTTGTTCAGGCTGTGCACTTACACTTGTCATTTTCCTGGACTATTGGGATTTTATTCTGAAAGACACCTACATGCGTGATTTCGCCCCCAAAGCCGAGAAGCCTGCATTGCACTAACGTGGTCAATACGAGGCAACTTGTGTGTGGTATTTAAAAATAAACACAAGTGAAGATGGCAGAGGGAGAGTTGTGCCGTTTGGTCGACAAGAAAGTTAGAACAAGTTTTCTGGTTTGGAAACATGAGGAGCAAAAACATCACTCAGAGTGAATGAACGGGCAATAAGAAGCAAATAAAACTCCACTCATATCCTTGAGGCAGCAGCTCTATATTGCACACAACAACCGTCTACAGATGAATGATGTTTGTTGTTCTACCAACATGTGTCAGTTCATTCACAAAAGCAAATGTAATGGGTCATTTTTGGCTGGTGAGTTGGTTGTTCCTGGTTCATAACCCCCCTCCTCAGATCTCTATTAATACAAAATGACAGAAATCCGTCATAGCAAAGGAGAACTACAATCCCTGCACACTTATACTGAGGAACTAACCAACTCCTGTCCTGGCTGAAAAGTTGAGATTTCTGAGATCTTTATGCTGGTTCTGTGCTTTTTATTGGATGATTATCTGCTCGTGACTGCTGTTTGCCAATAATACTAACTTCTGTTGACAAACTGTGTCACAACTAATCACACTTTTTGTTTGCTGATATCGATCATTCATTTGAACGCAGCAGTTATTCATTCATAAGATGCTGCACAAAAGTGTTGTTGATCAGTCAGTCGCATCCCGCGGGCAGACCAATGCTCTACAGCGGGTGCACGGTGTTGTCTTGTTCTGCTCAGGTAGAGGACTGGTTCATGAGCCACTGCACCAAGGTTTGCCAAAGCTGCAGAACAGGGCCAGCTGTTTAACAGGTAACAGAGGGCTTGTTAGCAGTGACTGAACTTTAGATATAAAATAAATATCTAAATGTAGCACCATTTCATGACAACCTGTCGGATTCATTGAAGGATTAAATTGGTGATGACTGTCAGATCAACACTTGTAGCTGTAGCCTAGTAATTTTTCTACCATTTAACAGTTAACAGATAAACATGAAAGCTATATATTCAAAAATAGAACATATATGGAGAAAAATCTATTTTCCTCTCCAAACTGCTGACCGCTAAGAAAGCTTAAGGAAAAAAAAATTCAAAAATAGGACATTGGTTCTCTGTGTCATTTTGGATAAATAAGCCCTTTGGAGTTGGTAAATGTCAGCAAACAAAATAACAGAAAATCATCCCATTGAGACACAGAGCTGCAGGCTATTCTTTTTTAATTACCATTTTGATTTACCAAAAACAGCCCAGATATCAGTCTCTGCTTCCTTTTCAAAAGAGGTTCAATTAAAAGTAGCAAATAGCTCTACAATTAGCGTGTGATTGACCAGCTCTGCCACGAGTGGAAGGGGACAGAGGAGCTGCTTCCTCACCTCTGTCACAGACCTTTACAAATGTGGTGTCAAGCCGACAAGAGGAGGGTGTCTACTCTCTGTCAGAGAGGGCATGGGTGCAATGTAGAAACCTGAGATTGTGACACAAAGACTCTCCGACGGGGACAATTAATTGCAACAGACTTGGTTGCTTGGGGTGGGTTCTTGAGAGGCCTGACCCCCACACTCCTGTGTATGGAACATCTCAGAGGGGGTGAGGATAGCCTCAGCTCAGCTCTTTTGTCAGCATCAGGATTCATCACATGCTTTGCTGAGGAGGAGCTAGTCTGCATAGCCCAGGGTCATATCTTTCCTCCTGAACAGCAGGGAGCTGATGCCAGGAGATGCCGCTCACCTGACAGGGGGCTAATGACCACAGTCAGGATTTTGGGATGTGGATTTAAAGAGGAAAAAAAAACCCCTGTGACTGCTTAAGTTCAGCTGAAGTGGCTCCATTAAAGCAGGAGCAATGAGCCATTCACTATCTGTGACTTGGGGTCCTGCAGTGCTGGACACAGAAGACAGAATTATGAGGGCACCAGAACTAGGATGGGGTCACCCACAGCCTCAGGCAACTGATATAGAAGCACAGAGTAAAAAACCTGGATGTACTCATTCATCAAAACATACTTTTTCATTTAATTGAGACTTACACATAACTGGTGCTCATTTAAATCACACCTTTTTGCATTTCTCTTTGATTTCTATGAAACAATGGGCCAAATTGACAGCATATCCCACACCTCTAGCATCATCTTCTTGTCTTTTACAGCCAGTGTAAAATTATTAATCTTGTGCCACTCGGTGCCCTATGATAATTGGTTGTATCTAGTAATTGTCCTGGTGTTGATGGGATATTTCCATCACAGTGTGATGATTACTAATATGCAGAGGATGTTAAACTATGTTAAATTACACAACTTAAGATATCTGCACAGGTCACAAACCACATATTTCACACACTTGTATGGGCACCATGTGGGGAAATTAAAGAACACGGACTTTACTTATCTGAGGGCAGTAATTGCATTACAGAGGGCAGCGAATGGAGCCTGTGTAATTTTTGCAATCAATACCAGAGATGGATGTGATTTTTCACCAAGAACACACACACAGATTGTGAGAGGACACCCTCAATGCAGGGGGATTAATGCGCCTGGAGGGGAGGGGATCAGGAACATTTGTGGGATATGATTTTAACTACACATACCTGGTAGTGCAGTGACTTTATGAATAAATGATTATGAAGATTCATCATGTTGACTGTCAACTAAAAATACCTTTGCATAGCAGAGCAAGGAGTGACAAGGTTACACTGCAGCTAGACTCCATACACCAGCAATGTGTACTGTGGCTTTTTAATAACAAAGGCGGCTTGACTGTGTGCACTTTCATATTTGTTGTTTGGGATTCAACACCAGCCATTCAGTGTGTCCTTGAATATCTTCAAAGAGTCTTGAATAGCAATATGTCTTGGGTTACCATATCTTTAATGTTTGAGTGCATCAAGGCAAAGCTGATCATGTGTCTACCTTGTCTCCATGTCCCAGGTGCTCAGTCTTAACATCAGCTAGAGCTTTCCAGTTGGTGTTTCCTCCCCCGCTGCCACCTTTCAACTCCGTCAGAGACTGTCCATCCATGGCATAGCCCTCTTTGTCATACCTGTGTGAAATAGAGTGTATACCTGTTAGTACCCATTAGTCAATCAAGTAAAAATGCCAATTAACAACTAACAAATACATTCATGACTAATTAATATGATTGTGGCTTTCTTCAACTAGACAAAATGTGCATTATAGCTTCCTGGCACCCTAGTCGGCATATTCATATTGTTTATTTTGTCAAACAGCCTAAAGCCAAGGTATTTAGTCTAATATCAGGGGGCTTAGATTAACAAAAAATCTTCACATTTGAGAAGAAAAACCGAAATGTGCTGCCTACTGTTTAAAATTTAGATTGCTTGCAATTAATAGTCTATCAATTGACTAATCCATTAATCAACTTTCATTCCAGCCACACACAGCTAAAATTTAGCATTTCATTCAGACTCACCATTAAAAAATCTAAATATCTAAACATCTTTTTTACTCCACATTCCTCTTCCTTGTCAAAACCTGGCACCCACATTTCTCATAATGCAAGTGGACTGCCAACAGCTCTGTCACAGATTTGAGTGTGTAATACCCACAGCTGCAAATGTAGCCTCGGGGTACTAGCCTCGAGGAGGTCTGGTAAGATCACTTCTTTCTAACTCTACACACACATTTTTTCATTTGCAAACTTCTAAGCCTTCAGCCTGAAAAGACTGATGAGGTAATCCAGATTTTGGGCAGTTCCCTATGCAACTTTTTTCCACATATGCATTTGTGCACCCACCTGTGAACAGCCTTTAGTGTGTGAAATCAGTCGAGCTCTCTTTAAGTATGTATACTCTATTGTTTATCACCACATTAACTTGAAAAACATGGGTTTAAGATAGCTGTATTTCCACTTGAGAGATCTGGATTGTTGGTATGCAGATGCCCACTTTCAGTCTGCAGCACTATTAATTTTAATACATCCGAACTGAAACAGGAGGCACAATACACTGCTCTTCACATGGCTGTCAACAGACTGCAGGCTATCCAATTAACAGTTAGCTTAAAAAGAAAAAAAAAAAACTTGTTCCAGGGCAGAGCATCCATTTATGTTTATCAGAGGAGGGGTGGCTCAGCTGAGAGCAAAGCAGGCTGAAAGGCTTGTGAAATGAATCAACCACAAAGGGACAGATGAGCTGGCCAGGGTCAGGGCTGTTACGGTGATATCAGAAACCCATTTCTGCCCAATGTCCCCGGTAATTCAGGGAAGACAATGGGAAGACGAAGAGGAAAGGCAAGGCAGGAGAAGAAAGATGGGTGGAGGTAAAATGCAGTTGTGAGAAAAGAAAATAACAGTTTAAAATGGTCACAAAGATCAATAGAGCTTACTAATCTGTTGGCCACAAGGCAAAGTGGTGCACAATGGGGAGGTTGGCTTGTAAATACAGGGAGAGCATGCCTTGCTCCTGGAGGCATGACTAATTGAAAATATCCCCATTAACCATTCAGACTGTGGCCTGAGCATCGCACAAGCTGCCAGTTTCCCATTCCCACTGACAAATGTGAGCAATTCTCTTCAGTGGCACCAATTTCCTCACTGGTGTACCTGTGCTGTCTTGTTCTTTAATTGTGCTTGCACCCAGTTAGGAGTTTGGTTAAAAAAAAACAACTCAATAACGTAGATGAGATATTTAAAAATGCATCACAGTTTAAACGTAAGCCTGCAGACCATTGGGGGTCAGTGTTACATTGCTGCTCTGGACAACTGATTTGACAGACACCCAAAAAGGTTAACGCTCAACAAGACACCATAGTGAAGAACATCCAGTTTGATAGCTGCTGCTGTCTTTATCATCGTCACAGACAGCAAGGAGCACAGGAAGCAGAAATGGCATCGAAGACAAGAGATCATGATGATGGAGACAAAAAGAGCAAAAAGAGGACAAATTAGATCTGGCAGAAAATATGTAACAGTGAACTGAAAGCAGACAGAACCCAGCTTAGAGCAGTGTGGCTTCAGTGAGACTAACTATCTGCAGGAGGACAGAGATGGATGACTTGAGGCAGACAAGCATGTGCATACCATAGACATGTCAAATGTTGGTGTGTCAAAGAGCAAGGACAGGACAGGAGCAGAGATGTGTCAAAGCAGGAGGTATGATGGGAAATTCTCAGTAAGCTGTGTTCTCAGCTCCAGGCTAAGGCTCTAATGCCTCAGCTGAGAGTGGCAAACACACCACGAACACGATAACTTGTGTGAGACACGGTGTTAAACAGTTCATCTGTGGTGAGTGACATGTGGTCAAATGTGGAAGTAGCATCAACATAAAGGAATAGAAGAATAATATTGTTCAAATGTAAATGTGGATAAAAAGGTTAGGTTTTCCTTTCTTCTCATATTGACAGAATCACAGAAAACCATTCATTTCTGTTTACAGATCACATGAGCTGTAAAAACTGTGTGAAGGATAATACTATAAAAGAGGAAGAATATAGAAATCATATGTTTAGATGTCATCTCTATCCCCTGAAACCGTTCTGTATGCACCAGTAGACTCCCAGTGTTACAATATTTGAATTTTAATGAGTTTGTCATATAGAGAGCTCCACGGAGAAATTACATCATGGAAAAACTGAACAAGTTATTAAATACTACAGTATTCTTCTGATAAGTGGGGATTTCAAAGGTGTAGTCATAATGCAAACTGAACTCCCAGGTTTGACCTCAGCATACATGTATAAAAATGTTAGAAAAGGTATTAATCTGTGAGACGGACTGACAGCTCCCATTCTTGTAAATCTTCTGGAAGTGAACTGTAGTCTCCATCCGAGTCGTTTCAATAAGAAAAGCATTTGTTTAAATCTGTATATTTGGTAAAATAAAGTGTCTCTAGAAAGCCTATAAAAGTTGCAAATAAGTTATTTTCATTAACATTTAGTCTGCCTTTTATTTTCTCTACAAATCAATCAGAAAATTATGAAGTGTCATTCTAAATTTCCAACCAGAGACCAGCCAGTGCTGTTCAATGTTGTCCCATCAATAATCTCATTCTATGAAAAGATTTTTCATTTACTTAGCAACAAGAATAAAAACAACCAAATAAGAGGATCCAGACCTGTAAAGAAAACTAAAAACACTAATAGAGAAAAGCAACAAACTGATTAAATTTCAAATCAACTAATCAATGAGGCTAGGATACAAAACAAAAACAAACAAATTTATCTCTTGTGCCACCTGAACAGATTCAATGCAGCCGTGGGCACTAACGGGCAGATAACAATCTGAATCTGGGTGGAAACCCATCAGGATCCAGACCTTTACAGTACTGGTTTTGCAGCCTAGAAACCCGCAGACCAATTGCATACATTTCATTGTAAATCATCTCAGATGTTACACAGCCAAATAAAACCGTGCATTGAAAGGCGTCCCCCTATTCTCCAACAAGAGTAAGTTGACTGAGTTTTTAATAGCTGGTTGGTCACATGGACAGATTGTTTGCACGCCTGGTCTCTGCAGTTATTAAAACAATAATGTAACTGAGTGTCTTGGGTTTGACTAAGTTTTTTTTGTAAAAGAATAAATAAACTATATACTACATAGAGACATATGCTGTGTCTCAAGGTGAATACTTCCATACTTAAACTAAGTATTTTGGGTATGTAAGGGCATCTCAAATGACAAGTATGTCAGAACGCAGTGTACTGTAAGTACCCGGATGGTGCACTCAAAACAGTCCAAAAGTTGAGTGTGGAACGATGGACACCTCACATCCTCAATGATTGCCGTCGTGGCTACGTAACGGAATAGATATGTAAATCAGTACCGGCAGGCCAATGTTTTCCGCTAGTAAGAGGAGCCAGCTGACGTGGTGATGGCAGCGGCATAATCTCCACCTCGCATTAAACAGGTGGCGCACAAAAGCACAAAAAAGAGGAAAAGTAAGGCGTTCATTATCGCTAATTGAAACAAGCCAGTAATGTGTTGACAGGCGATAATAGTGATCCCAAAAAAAAAAGAAGAAAACATTGGCAACCGTTGCGCTAGTTAGTTTCAGTAAGCGCACAACAACAGTATTCGAGTATTTGAGACAACACTAACCGTACATGACAGTTCATGGAAGTATACGAATTGAGACACTGCAATAATTTTATAAATAGTAGCAACACCTACTTCATTTTTTGGAGCACGTGGGCTGCCAATAACTCCTTCCTTACAGGAGCCTTACAACAACTGTGAGGGAATAAAATACTTAAAATATCGAAACATAACATAGTAAACTCAAAATAGGCTGTTACTGTAGTTAAATATATTGGGCAGGAAATCCAAAGTATGGGATCATTTAGAATAGGTAAAAGACAACCTCTAGATGGTGACATGAAAACTGCAAAGGCAAATATTCACCTACTGTATCATTGACTTCAAACATGGCTTATGATTTTACACATGTAAGTAGTCTAAGATTAGTCACTAAACACGGCCACTTAATGTACTGGTCTCCTTGTTGGTTGTTCCAATGAAGAAAAATCACTGATTTTAAAAGCAGCAATGTGAAGTACCACAATGAGTTGAGGTACAAATCATTTCAGGACTCAAATCCATTGTTTTGTGGTTTGAAAAAAAAGTCTGGAAGTAAAATGAACAGCCACAAAGAAAACTGAAATATGAAGGCAGTGTGAGCTGGCACAGCTGGGTGTGGTGATTGACAGGGCGCCCAGCACAGGTTTAGCTATAGATAGGCAACACTCAGCGATCAATTGATTTCAGGTTCTTCAGAAAGAGGAAGAAGGAGTTCTGTGATGACCTGTTAGGCATTTTATCCCTTCAGACCAGTAGAGAGGGGAATAAAGTGAAACACGTGGTTTCAATAACCACAGATGGAGCCACTGCCATAGTAGGGAGAGAGAAAGGAGGCATGGTGAGAATGAATGTGTACAATCTGGAGCTCATCTCTTACCATTGCATAACTCATCAATTAGTCCTGTGCTAAACTCTGTCAGATGAGTATGCTGAGGTGATGAACACAATGATGAGAATGATTAACTTTCTCAAGGTATCATCTCCCCATCAGCTTTGTATGTACAGAGAATTCCTCAAGTTGATACAAATGCTGATGACCCTCTGCTGCACAACAAGACGGCTGGGCAAAGGCAGGGAGTTCAGCAACATCAGCCCATCCAGGGAAATTGCAGCTTTGTTGCCACAGCTGCAGAGCCAGAGGGCCCTACCATGAAGATGAGAGGAAGATGGATATTGTGACTGTTTTGCTTGGTACCACTTCACATCTGAATGAATGGCATTGCCAAAGGACAAGGACAATTCAGTCTGTGACCCGACAACAGCTGCCTGCTCTTTCTATAGGAAACTTGAGGTGTTCAAAGAAGACCCACAGGGAGACAATGCACAACACTCACCAGTGTAGAAACAGGTTCAGGGCAAAAGAAATGTATCCCCTTTGGTTGACAAGCTGTTTGTGGCCATGTGAGGAAGGTGGCCATCTTGAGTATGCGCAGATCCATATATTCTGGTAAGTGATGATACATATCTTTCCAGACTGATGAGGGCAGTATAATAAAACTGTAAGCGTTCTAGTCCTGAGAAGGCTGGCGAAGTAAACATGTGGAATGGCAGCTGCAAGTTCAGGTGCAGTAACAGGTGACTTGTGGAAAGAAAATACATAGAAGACACACCCTAAGAATGGTGTATGGAAATTCCGTATTCGATGTGGATCATGAGAGACAAGCTATAGACGACCAAAGTCCAACGGCCAAGTATTTCAAACAGGAGCAAACGCCTCAGATTTATCCAAGCAGCTCAAAGACAGATCTACATTTTTAAACATAATTCAGGGTGAGTGAGTTTCAGCGGTCAGGTTTATATTTACAACATATCAACATAGTGGGCTGAAGGTTACCATTATTGTTTGTGCAATGCAGCAGCTCTTCTCTGAAGATACACACAACATTCACAAAGGCTAACTGTAGCGACTAAGCCTAAACTTAAAGGGAAACTATGTCGCTTTTCCACTGTTTTGCTAACCATCCTCCCGGCCATATGCATTTGTTTTCAAGGAAGTCGGCGAGAAAGCAATCCATGTAGCGGTGGATAATGTTATGTATCATATACACACAATGATGTGTACCCAGTATTTGTGTAGTCTTATCTGTCATACAAGAGATTACAGGTGACAGGGCCCATGTGTGTCCCGGTGCCGCAGAGACGAGATCTGGGACACCGGGTTGGAGCCTCTGATCTTGCAAGGTTGGTTTTCAGTGGAAGGCAGAGAGCCTCCATTCTCCCCGTAACAAGTTACAGGTCATTTATTTAACCATCACAATTACTCCAAAGCTGTTTAAGCTAAAATGTAGCATACTTGAGTTAAAAATCTTGCATAGTTCCTCTTTAAAGGCAGTGAGAGGCTGCATGGACAGGATAAACTAATCAACGCACTTGCTACTGCAGGTCTGCAGCGTGTCTAGTGAAAAGAAAAAACTTCTAGTTTCGCTTCTTCATTGAATGCTCTTTTATTTCTCACCCTATCAATAATCTTCACCCAATATGCAAGAATCAATTACCATGTGTATAAAGTCCATTCTGGATATACAGTTCACCATTACAATGACTCAAACATGCTGTAGCGTAACAGGGCAGTCGAAAAATCTGTGTGCTTCTTCCGTCTTGCAATACCTGATATTTGATACAAAGTTCCCACTTATGTAGAGCTTTTACACCTGGTACAATGAGGACACCTACTGGCCTGATTTAGTACACACAAACATAGAAATGGCTCCTACACTAACTATAAGTTGTATAGGCTAACGTGCCAACATAGTGTAAGCTAATGCAGCAGCCTCTGATTTTTCACTTAAGAGTTTAAAAGCCTGATAGCTATGGGGTAAAAGCTGTTCTTGAGCCTTGTTGTTCTACACCTCAGGCTGCAGTATCTCCTTCCAGGGGGCAAGAGGGAGAACAAGTGGTGGCAGGGGTGGGTGCAGTGTTTTAGGATTATTGTTGCCCTGGCCAGGGAACCGTTGTTGGGCCAAGACATCCACAGGTGGCAGCATGTCCCCAAAGATCTTCTCAGCTGCCCTCACCACCCTCCTCAGTGACTTTCTGTCTGAGACATTACTGCTCTCATGCCACAGAGAGGTGCTGCTGGTAAGCACACTTTCAATAGTGCCATCATGAAGTACACCACAAAGGATCTTCTATATTTCGTCCTGTAGCAAAGAGAGAGGAGCCGTCCACCACTGCTTTCCTGGTCCATCAAGGTGCCATGAAGTGGATGATCCAAGCCGTCCAGAATGGCCTCCACCACCCTCATTGTGCATCTCTCCACCACATCTCTCAGTGAAACATGACTGAAGTCTTCTGATATCATTAAAAGTGCCTCGGGATGTTTAGTCTGTATCCTATCAATGACTTCATGGAGAATTTTAGATGGAACTTCAGCAGTAGCCATTGGGTGGGATGTACACAAGTATTGTAATGATTTGAAAAAATGTCTACTTTCTTTTCACCAACATCTCCAGCTCTTCATTACTCAAGTTGGGCAGAGAGTTGATATTTCCCATGATGACTGACGACATCTCCACTTCCAAGCCTTCATCTTTGCACCAACAGGTGCAAACAGGAACCATGAAAGCACCTCTTCATCTCAGTTGTAACAGGGTGGCATCCTCCAGATCTGCTCCATTTTCAATGAAAGAAGCTCCTCTCCGGAAGAATCTCCTCTTCCCACAGAAGTATTCATCAGTCGTTGACAAAATACGACAAAACACAAAAATAAAGCAATGGTTGTGTAAATAGTCAGAGCTACCAGACTTTGCTGCTACTAGTTGAAGTGCATGTTCTGGAAAGAAATGTGGGGGTGAGGCAAGACTGGTTGGTACATAACAGCAGTGCTGTCATGAGTCAAAGTGTATTCAAGTGGGGGGGGTCATATAGCAATCCTGTAGAGGCAATGGTTTTTCTTCATTACATTGCACAAATGGAAAGAGAGAAGATACGGGATAGGCTCAAAGCAGCCAGCCACATTGACATAATGACAGATGATCGACAGCTCTCTCAAAGAGGAGATGGTGTACATCACAACATGTGTGGCAGGCACAGTGGAAACAGCGTTCATAGGCATAACCGCAACAGAGAAGGTTGATGCAGAGAACACCACCACTGTAATCAAGGGGATAATGGAGTCGGTGTGTTTTGACTGGGAGAACAAGGTGGTCGCCATCCCTACAAATGGTGCAGTAGTGATGTTAGGAGCCAGGAGTGGTTTTGTCTCACGCCTTAAGGAAAAGATACCCTACGTTGTTGTTGTCCACTGTATAGCACACAGACTTGAGCTCAATGTCAAAGATGCAATCAAGAGCATAAGCCTTTTTCAACAAGTTGAGTATCTGCTGTCAGGGCTGTACACATTCTATCATGCGAGTCTTCTAAACCGTGCTAATCTGGGCAAGAGCTATAAAGATTTAGGAATGACCCCTCTCATGCCAACAAGATTTGGAGGCACCAGCTAGCCCACCTCTCCAGAGCAGTTGATCATTTTCTTAATGTTATTTTTATGCTACCTGTTAGCTTATGTGTTTAAAGCTGATCTCATATCTCTTGTCATTGAAAAGTAATTTAAAATGCCATTTTAGCCTGAATTTAATAAAAATATCAAATATTAACATTGATATAAAGTTGTGTTTAATATATCAGTGTGAATGGTTTTGTGATTTGCCATTGCAATCTTGTCTTATTCTAGTTGAGATCCAGTGATGCTGGGGCAATGTCTGGACAGCAGTGCAAGGCAAAGAAGTTTGCTCAAATGGCAAAGGACTCTGGGATTCTGAGGTTTTGTGGATTCTTATGCGACCTTGTTTCTCATCTGAGTAGCCTGTCACAGTCACTCCAGAGATCCAACATCACCATTGCCAAGGCACACAGTTGCCTGTGCTCCACTCAAGCTGTTCTGATGAGATACAAAACAAGGTATTATTGATTTGAAAGAAATTTCAATTAAATGTTTTACGGTTCAGAAAAGTGATTGTTAAGGGTACTGATGTAAGATTTATTTAGAGAGGGTCCAAGGATGAGGGCAACTAAAGGTGAGATGTTCAAGGGAAGTCTCCCTGATTGCTGGAAAAGCCGAAGATCAGGTCATCTCATCTAAAGATAGGCTGATTGACAGGCTTGTTGACAGCATTGGAGGCAGGTTCATGGATATAAGCACCAGAGTACTGCAGGCTACAAAGTTGGCCTGCTTCAAACACTGGCCACAGTCAGCAGAGAAGCGAGCAAGCTAGTTCAAATTAAGATCAAGCTCAGTGTAGTACAATCTGAGATCAAGAGGTAACACACATTACAGCAGAATACAGCTGCCTAATTTATGTTTAAACATCCACTGCACAGGACATACATCAATAAATATGCTGCCTGTTCAATTAATTCCATTAAGTAATTAATTAATTAATTATATTTAGATTTCTGAAATCGGTCCCTTAAAGAACCCCGTTTTTATGGAGGGGGGTGTGATGGTCCCTTGGTCCGTCGTCAGCTTCTGTGTTGCATATATCTATGTTCTTTGTGCGCTCTTCTGTAGCAGGTAGCTGGCGGGTGGAGCTGGCAACCATCTAGTTGGAAGCACCTGGGCCTGGTGCTCCCTGCCGCTATAAAGCCCCGGCAGTCTCACCCGACTCTCTCTCTTCTGTTCTTTTGGCACCCTACACACACGCTCACACACGTCTGACCTCTCACTCATCCAGGCATGTACAAACACCACTGATCTTACTGACACTCACACCTCATTTGTTTAAGTTACCTAAGTGGTACATTCAATTCAATAAATATATCACTTGTGGTGCTTTAAGTCGCATCTCCCTTGTTTTTGTCACGGCCATAAGAGCCGGGTCGTGACAGTGATGTTAAATGGAGAAACAGTCAGGATGACAAACCAAATATGATGCTGTTCAATGTTTCTTACAGGAAATCTGTTAGTTAATGTCATGATTGTGAACAGTTCAGTGGCTGGTAAAAACATGTTTTGGCTGATAAAACTTAAAACGTCAAAAATCTAATTTTATACCCTGGTTATCGGGATATAAAATTTTGTCCATATCGCACAGCACTACATATGAGAATGGAATAATGATTTGTTTTTATCCCTGGTGGATTTCTCTTACATTTCACCAGCTTATTAATAGCATTTTAACTTAAAGAAAAGTGTAAAATTTCCAGCAAGGTTAGGGTTGCTTTAACAATCATGGTATTTTATTGGAATTTGTGCAAACTAGCAGTTATTGTGACATCCCCAATTTTCTAAAATGAAGCACTTTTCAAAAGCTTTCTTGTGCATTTATTTCTAAATACAGTGCTTTCCAAAAAAATTACAATTAGAGATGTTATTATTTATAATCGCTAGAGTTCTATTCAAAAATGAATACTTATTGTTGAAAATTACTTTTATTTGAGTCTGCATTGTTGACTACAGGCAAATGAAGTTTTCTCTAACTGGACGCCTTTTACGCCCAATTTTAACTGAATATCATTGCAGTCAAGCATCTTGGGGCTGAGCATCAAGTAAATAGCGTGGCATCATGTTGACTAGAAGACTGTGTTAAAGCTTGTTTGCTTCTTGGCTGACATAATTACTTCCCAGACTATTGAGCTATGTATGGTCATGTGTATGTGAGAACACTGGAGCTATGACAAGAAAGAAAATGTCAGCTTGTACTTGTGAGAGTAAATGAATTAACAGTCAATGTCTGCAACTGATAGCATCAATAACTCATTGTAAACATGACAAAAGAGTAGTTAACAAAGAATTGACAGCAGGGAAGTCCATTTTTTGACAGTATGTGAAAAGGAAGCATGACCATCTCTAGATGTGCTGTTGCCACCTAATGGACAACTGCCTCTGCACAGTTAGATGGATCAAAGAGCAAATGTGAGTCTGATTTTCACATTGAACGGTACATTTATTGTTATGTTGGCAGCCCATGACAACGAGTGATCTCAAAACGAAGGTGAGGGCAGAGAGCACAATCAGGCTAACAAAGCACTAAGACCCGAGATTAACTCAAGGATCAAGATAATTAGTGCATAGTGCAACATTCTCATTTAAGGAAATTAAAGCTATTTTCACCTCTGCAAGATTAATTAGTGTGACATTAAAAGGGATGCTACTCAGCTTTCCATGTAAGAACAATGGAAAATGCTGAGCACCACCACTAATACTCTGTATGAGTCTGAGTCAACAGCCCACCAAGGATAGACTATTCATTTGAAGAAGTCCCAGAGGTCTGCGCCAAAACACAATCAAATTAAAACGCCTCCACATAAGTAAAACAATGTTGTTTCAGCAGCATTGGCTGTACAGTAAAGACACATCTTTGTTAGGCTGAGGGAGAAAAGGGGTTAGGTACTTCTATGCAAAATAAAATTAAAAAAAAGAAAAATCATCTGAAAACGTATTCAGAGTTTAATTGATTTGCCTCCATGTTCTGTTTTCCACAACTCGCATCTTGGCTGACAACTATTAAAAAGGAACACATTGGACTGCTACCATTTTGAGACTCAGCTTCCTGAAGCTCATCAACAACAAAACTCTCATTCTGTATTCCATGGCTAGCAGTCTTCCAGTGAAAACACACTGACAACTTGGTTATTTTCACTACACACCATCTCTGTCATGTAGCTATAAAATAAAGATAAATAACTGAAGAGGTTCCTTTCTCTCTTCTCTTCACAGCATGAAGCTGGCTTTGTTAAGGCTGTCCAATATACTGCGTAACGATCTCGTCTTCGCCATGGTCCTCACTTGGATTGACTTGGATCGAGTATAATGAGTCATGCTCTAGCCTCCTTCCATCTGTGACTTTTATAATGGTCATTAGTGGATGGCTGCAAACCTGCAGGAACCCATTGTCCAAAGAGGACCCTCATGGGCCAACCCTTCCTCTGTGGTGGATAAACCAACACAAGGATTTGAGGATCATTATCCCCAGCTGCCCAACTGAGAAGTGCTTGGAGAAGGTGCAGAACAATCTTTAGTCATTAAGCAGGGGAAGTACAAAAATCCTATGCTACAGCAGGGATGCATAAAGTATTTAGGACTTTATGGTATTCAGGTAGAAGAGTGTAGAGCGGTCTTGATGATACAATATTTTCTGTCACTACAAAATATGAAATAATTTCATTTCAAAAACCTAAGAGCAGTTCGGTTCAGCTGTTGGTACTCTGAGAAATGACATATTTAGATTAGCCAGAGGCTAGTGCTAAAACTATCATCAAGAAATTACCATAAACCAAGACATCTGATTTAAGAGGCACATTTGAGCATATTTCGTGATTTGCCTCTTTCTCATCCACAAGGTAGTCACATTTCATTGCTCTGATTATGCAGATCAGGTTCTCTGATCAAGCACAAATACTCAGACACATTTGTCAAAAGGCAAGAGTAAAGACTCCACTGGACTTGTCACAGAATAAATTCTTACCGTTTACCATCTTTCTATTTATCGGCGCAAAGCAGGCAATGATACTGGGAGGAAAAATAATTGAACCCTTTGAATGGAAACAATTATATCTTTCCTCACAAGCACAGATGATCTCAAAACAGACTTTGCCTTGATGCCAGGGAAGAGGGGTAGAGAGAGTCTGCTGGAGTAGGATTTCTAAGGAGGAAGGATCAATCACTGTGCCACATCGCTGGAGTGAGGTCAAGTATAACACACACACTGCCCAGGTGATGTCTTTGTTTAAAAATAGACAAGAGAAATAACAAAAAAGCCTGCTACCCAGACCTCTGGCATAAAGAAATTCACTACACACTGTGCAAACTTATTTTTGGTCATGCTGTACACCAGGGAGATGAAATAATTTAGGAAATGAAGAATCGAGGAACTGGCACGGGAGCCAAAAGAAAAGATGAAAGCTCGAGTCTTAAATGTTTCTCTATTCATTTGCAAGAAAAGCCAATGGAAAATCTTCAAGGAATAGAGTCACATGTCTTAATTGTGTTAGTGTAATACAACTCTGCATGTAGCTGTAGTACATCTTATGAATGCAACCACTGACTACAAGTTCACAGGTAACCACACTGGTTTAAAAGATAAAGATATCTTGTCTAATTTCGACATAATCCTTTGTGTTCACGGGAAAAACTACTATGAAAGACCGTAAACACTGCACAACCACACACACACACACACAGATAAAAGCAATGCCACAAATCAACATAAGCACACAGAAATGAGTCTGGATTTCATTTCATCTAGAAAGGCGATTATGGGAGTAAAAAAACGCATTTCCACAGATTAAGCATGATTTCCATTTATATGTAATGCTTCATTGGAGCACCCCCACCCCACAATGTGGCTAATGGGGGGAAGCTAATCTTGATAATGAGAACCAGAGCATGCACTCTCGTAACTTGGGAAATGGAAACCAAGGGTTTAAATCCTTCAAGTTCTTCAAATTCCAACAGTAATGCTTGTGTGTGAGAGGCTGGCTTCCACAGGGTGAAATAAACAAGAAAAAGCCCTTTGGCGTTTAATGTATATGCATGTTTTAATCCTACAGAAACCGCACTTTGTCCCAAGTATATACAATTGCTGGGTCATGAGCAATTTTCTACATTGCATTATCTACGAACCTCAGGCTCACTTACCAGCCTCTGAGCTTATATGCCTCAGGGATGTCTGGGTTGATCATCAGGGTGCTGCTGAAGGATGCAGAGAGGGACCGGCCTCCAAAGTCTGAAAGCTTCGCCCCCTTAATGGCAACAATGGGCTGTCCAGAGCCTTCAAACTTCTCTGCCTACACAAAGAAACACACATGGACAAATAGGACACCGATTAAAACTCAATTTAATTTTTTTGCATTTCTTTGTGTATCAAGTCAGGCGTTGGCACTTGGTACTGTATGAGAAAATTAATAATTCACATCCACACTGGTGGTGCAGTGAGTTGACATGCTCATAATTAGCAATTATAATGTTCAGCATTCATCATTTGGGAAATCAGGAAATCTGCACCAATTTGAAATGGCTTTGCCCCAATAGTTGAAATTCAACTATTGGGGCAAAGCCATTTAAATAGTTATTTAAAGATGGGTGTGTAGGAATTAGCGGCATCTAGTGGTGTTGTTGCAGATTGCAACTGACTGATTACCTCTTCATCAGCCCCTTTCCGAGCATGAAGGAGAGCCTACAGTAGCTTTTAGATAATATAAAAACTGTGAAAGAACTTGTAACAGTTCGTTTGTGAGTGGTGGTGTGAACAGGAAAAACACCACGCTAATATCATACATGACAAAGCGGTCTCACGTTACACCATTGCACCAGAGTTCAACTGTAGCTGCACTGTTTTGTTGCGCACCCGAGTGCGACTGTTGTGTTCACACTGACCCAAATGCACCGCCCCAGGCCAAAGTTCAACTGGGCTGACCTAAATACTGCCTGTGTGAAAAACACACTGCAAGTAAACAATCAAATGACAGTTACCATGGCTACTGCACTCGACTGCTGCACGTCTGACGCATACCTGTCAAAATAATTCAGTCCAACACGCACGTCAAATATCATTTAAATATTTTTTGACCAGCTGTTTGCAACCCGCCCAGAACAGCTTTAAGATGCTTGAAGATACTGCAATGAGTGAGCGGCCTCATGGTACGGACTAAACCGCAATGTGTTTCAAAAATAACTTTTTAAACATCGAATGTATGGGCACTTCTCTCATTCAGTTCCAAGATCAGTGTCACAGTTTACTTTGTTTTTCAGTTTCTTAGTTTTAGTGCTTTTTTCTGGAATAACCTGAGGACATCAGCTGCACAAGGGGGGAGGGGCAACACTACATCCTTCTGGGACAAGGAAACTATCTCCAAGACTTGCTGTTTGGCATTGCCATTGTTCTTTGTAAAATATACATCTTGTGTGCCTCAGCACGTCCCTCTGGAAAAGGGGTATCTGTTGAACAAACAAACAGGGAACGCTGTGCTTCTTGTCAGGAGGAAAGAAATGGTGGCAAACTCAGCACAGTCCCTCTGAGCCACAGGTAAAATCAACTGCAGGGCCTCAGCTATTTCCCCCCATGACAGGGAATTTAGTCAATGATTTCTGCCCCCATAAGAAATTGCCAACATTGTTGACCATGTTTGGGCCTGAAAATGCCCAAATGTGGCCCAGGTGTTGATCAGACTTTTTAATTAAAATACCTTTGTGACACTGCATCACCAAAATCTGAAGTTTCAAACAGATTGCGTTTATTACAGGCTTCTGTACAGTATGTCTTTGTGCTCATTGCATGAATGTGCCATTTAGGTTCAGTTCAGCTTCAAAACTAATTGGCCTTACAATCTCTCACACCAATTTAAAGAAGTCTAAGGGGATCGACAGTTCCAAAGATTGTCCAGATGCAAGGCCTGAGATTGTGGTGATTATTAACACTTGTAAGGCTCAAGATTCTTCTTACAGCGCTTGCCTTTCCAACAGTCATGTGCTTGCATTATAAGGCTGGTATTGATTTCCATTAGCCAATTAAAAAGCTCAAAACAACACCACAGCCCACGCACTTTACTCCCGATCTACTGTTTATACTCACGTCCTCTCCCCACAGCGTGACATTCACCACCTTCCCAGACATGTCCATGAGATCAAGTGTCCTCTTCGACACTTCCCTGTTGGACTTTGTTGTGAGACGGGTCACCTCGTCTACGTTCTTGCACACTCCGATCACATCTGTCATGAAAAACAATGTTACACATTAGTCTCGCAAATGACTCGCATTGTGAAGTCACACTCTGCACCACATGTGATGTTACTTTCCTAGCAAACTGATTGTCCCGACATATTCATATAATAAATATTGATTGTGGTTTACACCCACAGGTCACTGCGGGAGCCATGGTTTCAAGCATAAATTGGCTGCTGGGAAATAAGTAGTTAATCTATTTCCTGGCCTGTATACTTGGCACTTACATCCATAATGTAGCAGAGAACCCTAACCCTAAAACCCTCCCCACATGGAGTAAAGGGATTTCCACTGTATTCAGCCATGATGACAAATTTACAGTTTTTTGCTGACTGGTGTGCAGGTGAGAAATTACTCAAACAGCAGTACAAGCTGCAGTCCTCATTAAAAGAATTACAGCAGACTCCATATTACTTCAACTTACCTGTGACAGCAGGTTTTCATTTTATCATCAGCTGCCATAGGGCCCAAAATCAATTAGCACTACAGGCTATTACTGTCATCAGTATTATTAATACCACTTTTATCTCTCTGCTTCTATACTGTAATTACTTCAACCTCCCAGCGTATCCAGCTCTAACTTCCTGCTACAAACTCTATCTTCTGCTTATGATAGTTTATTATTGGGTGCTTGGGAAAATTTCTTTAGGAGGTGGGCTTTGATGGGAAATGACGCACTTGCTCCCCTATGCACTGTGCAACACAGCTCTGCTCTCCGTGCATTTGTTTAGGGCACAGAATA
This sequence comes from Selene dorsalis, assembly GCA_900303245.1. NCBI lineage: Eukaryota > Metazoa > Chordata > Actinopteri > Carangiformes > Carangidae > Selene > Selene dorsalis. The sequence goes on along the minus strand of OMNW01034853.1, from coordinate 57,790 downwards.
CATAAGACAACATCAAAACTAATGTCTCATAAAATGGGTTGGCAAAACGTTGCCACCGTTCAAACTGAACAAACAGCTCATATTAAACGGATCATCCCACTACAACAATGCAGCATAGGAACAAACTGAGCCTGAAGCTTTTTCCTGAAAGGGTTTACATGACCTGATTCTGAGTAATAAACATAAGGCAGTGTGGAGTAGAGCTTGGTGGGTTTCAACAGCAAACTTATCCGTTGTGAAAATGCCAATTCACCACCCTTTCTTAATTTCTGTGCTCTGTCAAAAAGGATAGTTGTAACAGTGATAATCAGGAAAGAGTCTCCAACTATAAGGAATCAAGGCCCATTTAAAACCAGCTAAAGAGGCAAGCAGAGCAAGGATGAACATATGCAAACTTTTTATTCCCCTACCATATATTGACACTTGGGGCTGTTGGCTAACTTCATTTAACATCTGACATAAGCAGTCTTATTTAGCTGCTCTCTTTGTCTACGTTGACAATTTCACTCATCCAATCCACATGCTAAATACTTACAAGAACCTGAACTGATTTGCATCAGCCAAAAACTTGCATTGAGGGATCAGCAACCTCAAAAAACAAAACTTGAACTGCTCAGATACTAATTATCTAATAAAGATATCAGGCTTGAACTTGAATCTCCACATTTTTTGCTGATAACATTTCAGGGTTTTACTTTTGACAGTATGCTGTGTCTCTGTACACGCAGTCAAAGCTGAGGGCTGTTTAGTGCTTGAATTTCAAAGTACAGTCTGGAAAGGTAAAGGGGAAAAAAAAAAATCATAAAGCCATCTGATGTGATTTAATGACACAGGCTGGGCTCAGAGATGCCTGTGGAGATCATTACTTGTGGAGATCATTACTTGTGCTCCTTACCAACGATAGCATCTTTTTCTTTGTTCTCCAGGTCACCAATAGAGACAAAGTCGCACTGCACCATGGGAACATCACAGGTGTCTTCACATGGGATGACTGCGGACTCTCCATTAAGTGTCATTTCATAGTCATTCTTCACTGATGTGTACTGTTTGTTGGCGATCTTCAGGGAGCATTTGGAGATGTAGTAGACCTGGCCCATAGAGATGGATCAACCACATGTTAATCAGAGATCTGGGGGAGCATTTTACCTGACTGAATGGCGCAAACAAGATACAACTTCAAACAGTCGGGAGGGATCAACAAAGGCTGGCAGATGATCATAAGCCGCTTATTGTATGGGTACAGTGCAGCCAGATGAGTCACTCATGGTCTCTGAGGTTTTAACTCACAGAGTACTGGCAGCTGTTGATAGAACAGGCTGCAGCCAAATCTGTCTTTAACAGCACAGTGTAAGAAGGTTTTGGCAAATAATTAGGACACCGTGAATCATTATCTGGAGGAAGATCTCACCTTGCCAACCTCAACCAGGCTGTAGAACTTGTCCACCTCTTGGTTGAAACCTGTCACTCGTATCTCTCCCTGTCATCAAACACGACATTGTGGTTAACGTCAAAAGTAGGGCAGACACAGTACAGGATTCCCAGGATCTTGTGGTTTATTTGCATAAATAAACGATGGGATCAGATTAACACTCACGCTCTCATCCACAATCTCCATGGAGAAGAGTTTGCCATCACCACGAGAGTTGCTCCACGTGCGGATGGTGCTCTTGTTGGTTACACGAGCACGGATGGTCCACCTATCATGAGACAAGGCTGAATTTAGTCACATCAGTGAATGGACGCTGTGGTTAAACCAACACATATACATTCATTCATTAACCATTATTTATTCACAAACTCAGCCTTTTCTGCCTCCTTGCGGCCCTTCAGTTGAATGACAATGTGAAAATGAAAAGGAGAAAAGCACAGGTGTTGCCAAGGACATTGATAATGGCTGTTATATTCAGGAAGCCAGTAAATCAGCACTATGAGCCCTGAACTGGCAATCCGCGATAGAAAATAAGTCATTAGTAATGTTACCAGTGATACCTGTGTTTGGCCATTTAAACATGTCCACTGAGCGAAATTACTATGCTGTTGAGTTGTGTGGAGTGGTTTGTGCCACAACATTTAAAATGGCATCAGAATCACTGTAGATATCTCTTCGCACATTTTCGCTGTAAACAAACTGATGATGATATATCAGAGTTCTGACCTTGATCTGTGCTGAGCAGGAGATTTGCATTTTGCAGGATGGTTTCAAGTTGAAAAATAAAGTCTCACTGCTCCTTTGTTGAAAAACAATGAAGGCACTGACCTCAATCACATCTTACACATTTCTGTTCTGCTACCCCTTTTTACTTATCGTGGAACATATAAAACAATATGGACATGTGAAAATTAAAAAAGGCACAATTTGCTATTAAAGGCCAATTTCAAGATGTGGTGTATGCAGAAATATTTACACAGCTATTTAAAATAGAGGAGAATCCAATGCCACACAACAAACTAAAATCCAGAGTTGATTCAGTGCCAGGGCTTTTGTACAGAATTGCATTAAATCATTTAGGTGTTCATTATTGTGCTGCTGTTATCTTTAACATCGAGCTTCAACATGCAACACTTCATGTGGTCTTGCTGATGTAAAGCAAATTGTTGTTGCAATATTCTATTCTCTCACACATTTATGCAATAATGTGTTTTTACTATTCCAAATATACATCATTTTGACATGACATTAAATTTCCCAGTGATGAGGGAACATACTCACTTGGACTGGTAGGGGTTGAGGCTGGCAATGGGCACAATTTTGGAGCCTCCCCCTGGAGTACTGGGCATAGCAGATGGGGCCTTCTTCCCAAAGTCTCTGCTGAAACCTCTGTTCACTGTTTGAGGAATGAAGAGAGAGAAAAAAAATGATCCATGAAGAGCAGTGATGGAGAGGAGTCAAGAGAGAGGCACATACATTATTCATCAGAGACGAATTACAAAAATCCAATTTCTTTGGATTGCAACTGTGATCACTGTAATTATCTCACTTCATGAGGGAAGTTTCAAAGAAAAACCTAATGACTTAAAGTAAATTCATCACTGTCAGGACGAGCAAGAGGAAAGACTTCAGTGGCAAACAAAAATCAAGTCGAACCAAGTTGCTGGAGATGTGTGATCCAGCATTTTGGTGAGAAAGATGATTCACATTTCACAGAATCAGGGCAGAGTGTGAAATGCTATAACAAACTGGAGCTGCTCTTCCCCTGGAGAGCAGTGCTGCCTGACTTTGAGATTTTCCGTTTGAACAAGCGCTGCACATTTGATTTGTGTGCGTCTCACGCGGAGGATTAGAGTTCAAAGTGTCCACTTAAGTCCTCCCACTTTGCCAACCACTGCACTTCTGGTAATTAAGCCCCCAGATCAAGCGGCACACACAGAGAAATGAACAATGACTGTGCTGATGAGGAGGGTGCTTGCCACAACCTCAATTCCCACACGGCAGATTAGACGGATGAATACCTGCTATGACAGACACTAGAAGACAGCAAAACCCATCTGACAGCCGGATTGCACATCTCTCTTGGTCCAAGTTATTTGCTATGCTATGATCCATTGCTTATCTCTGACATGAACAAGTGCCAGTGTTTCAAAAAAATAATCTGGTTGTAATATGCACTTTCCTAGGAGCCTGTGTTTGTTCATTTAGGTATTCTACTGTGCATGAAAAAAGTGGTAAACAATAACAAATATACACAGGCAAAGACAACTACCAATCAACAAAGTCTCACAGTTGTTCAAGGTTATGATCCTGAGCGTTCACAGTAAAAGGATGAGCTCTGAAGAGCTGAGAGGGTCAATAACGCTGAGAAAAAAAACTTGAGAAAGGCTTGAGAAAGCTAAAAATGAACATGTTTCTCAGCGGGGCTGTCAAAATTACTTGTGTCCTGTAAATCTGAGGGTCACCTAAATGTTCATAAGCAATAGAGAAATGGTGCCATCTGGTGGGGGGTTTTATTTACTTTTTCTGCAGTGTTTTTCCACAAGAACTGTGAATTCTGAATCTTCTTCTTTACCATTTTTCATTCATGTTCATCAGCTTCTTACCTTCATTTCTATTCTGCGGCTGCAGCGGAGGGCGGCTTTCAGCAGCTTTTGGAGCCGACTGTGGGCCTTTAGATTGACCTACAAGAAACATCTGGCATGAGCACTATATACTATAACCCAATGTGTATGACTGATGTGCATATCACCTTAAATACAATCACTGAGCATGATATTTCAATTCACATCAGTTATTCAAAAAGTAGCAAATATTATGAACTGTGAAGCCTTACCCTCAGTGTAAGGAATAGGGTCACCTATTTTCCCACCAGCCTCTTCACCAGACTGGATGACATCAACCTCCAAAATGATAACCACTCGTCTGTGAAGAGTCATTGTCATTAATAACAGTTTGTCTTCTCATGTTTAGCTGTCCAAAGTGTTTGTAAAAACAAACGTGTATTAGCACAATCTTTTAACACTTAAGTTTCTCCAGTCTGGTTCATCAAGTAAAGAAGCAGTTAAGAAACCTATGGACAAAGCACATACCGTCCATCCTTCAGTGTATTGGTCACGTGCTTCTTCAGAAGACAGATGCAGTTGGGGGCCAGTGTGTTCTCCTCCGCCAAGTAGTTCAGCTGCGTGGACAGCATGAAGGCTGCAGAGGTACACAGAGATGAGGACAGAAAAAGAGAGGAGCCCAATAAGCATGACTGAGAATAACTACCCCTGTAAGCAGTTCTCATCTTTAACCCACATGCCCCCCCTCTAGCCTGTGTTTAACAGAAATAAAGAACAGAAGAAAGCTGGCTTGCAGTCTTAGCGAGCAATTGGTCCAACACACAACTACGCTTTGCTTGCTCTCTGGAGTTACATGTTGTACTTGATCATATTAAATTTATTGGCTGTGGACCCAAACTTTCTCTCCTGTGTGCGTGCAGTTGTTTGTGTATAATAAGATAAAGATGTACTGCTTTGAATCTTTAGAGTGAATGAGACAATTTGGTCAGAAGGACACACAAGTCACTCTACTATATTTTTATTTATTTTTTAAAATATGCCAGTTCGGTCACAGTGTTTCAAGTTAGAAGAAAATGTGCAGGAGTCTGATGCTGCTCTCCTCCGACGCGCCTTTCTGAAAACCGGTGTGCAAAAGTGCTCCATTTAAAATATGCAGGAAAGAAAGAACTTACAGGACATTGAGTGGCATCCATCGCTCATCATCACCCGAAAGCGAGTTAGACCATTTCCCCCATCAATCCTGCGAATATGCTGAAAGGTGAAAGAAAAATGCAACCGCTCAGCATCTTTGACCCATTTATTGTTGTGTGTCTGATGGTGTAATTATGCTTCTTAGGACATTGTTCCTTTCATTTGTTTTCTATGGAACAAACAAAAATCATCTGCACAAAGATTTCATTTGCATTAGCGTTTTCTTTTGTAAATAAAAATGTCCACAAGCTCAGCTTCTCACACACTGATCAACATCCTGTTTGGACCCAGTTCCCTACAATCATCCCTGCTGTTGAATGCTGCACATTGTAGCCCCCAACCCCCACCCTGAACCAGCTGCTCACTTCCACATACTCAATTATTCTGAGCTCAAAGTTGAATGTTAGGACATGAAATACATTTTCAGAAGCTGTTCCACCAAGAAAAAAACCAAGTAATCCGGTTTTGTTGTGCAAAATGCCTCCTAAATCAATCACTTGATTTCAATTAGAGGCAAAGCTATTTCGTTTGATTAGCAGTGATCTGACGAAGTGGCATGATGTTAAAAACAAACTGTGATGCTTTTTCTGTCCTTTGTTAGTGACTCACCACCACCTGAAGCACTGTGTCGTTCCCACCGGTGCCATTCGACAGAGCCTGTAAACACACACCGTTAATTAGCGTATCACCGGTTGTTGTCATGATTGGTATTTTGCATAATGTTTGCCTTGTAAATATGTCGCAAATTATCGTTTTACTCGAAACCCTGTAAATATTCATATCTTCAGTTAACCTTGGAGCTCATTTTCCACAGTGTCAAACAAAAATGTCCGTTTGTTAACGTTACTGTTTTAAAAAGACACCAACATCAACGACTTAGCTAACGTGTCGTCTTTTTTTTTACAAAAAGCAGGGAAGTAAACAAAAGACTGCTGGCTGCCGAAGCTAAACAAAGATTATACAACAAAGGTGCACTGAAACATCGTTCATTTTAGGTTTACGTTTTTGGCAAAACTCTTAGTTCAATAACATTTTAACCTTACCTCTATCGCACCCTCTGAGAGCTGCATGTCTGCGAACAGATACTTCCAAGTCAAAACAGACAAATTTGAGTGAAATAGTCTGCCAACTCTGTGCTCCTTTCAGCCGCGGTGCTCTGTGAGTTGTGTCAGTGCCGCCAATAACTTGGACAAACGCGCCAAGCGTCCTGCATGACGTTCCTGTTTCCGTTTCCGTTCACAGACCTGACGTCAGTTTTCACTCTGCCGGCACCGTTGCTTCAATAGCTTGAGTATACTATATAACTGACCTGAGACCAGCCGCTCGAAAGTACGCGCCAACTTTAACGTGACGTCAGGGATAATACTACGACGCGTTCAATGCCACAGGGAAATTACTCGACTCTGTTTCATTCAGAAACAAAACGCTGGACGGACGTGTAATTTAAGTAGTTATGGTATGATAAATAGTGTTTACGATAAGCAGTGTTTTTCAATGTAGCTATCAAACTTCTATACACCCAATAATAATTTTTCTAATTATCACCCATTATACACAAAAAATGTTCTTTTGTATCAATTTGAAAGCAAGAATAAAGTGGGCATGAGCAATGCATTGATAAAAAGTTTTATAAAACATTACAGTAATTACTACAAAAAGGAATCGGGACACTTTAAAGTGTAATCAACTCTTTTATTGCAGTCAGCCACTACACACCAATAAAGACAAGGAGAAAACTTCTCTAGTAGGAAGATCAAATACCATACATTATCTTTTCTCAGTTTCATGATTATGTTGTCTTTTAGCAATCAGCTTCAAACCATTTTTCATTCAAATTGTTCGACTCATAACTGTGACAAGAAATCCACACCTATTTAGTTTATTATGCCATTAGATAACATCTTTCAAAATTCAACTACGTACACTGATGATGTAAAAGTGTGATATCACACCAGATTTGTTTGACTTCACATATTGACACCTTGGCAAATGTATAAGTATTCAAATAAAACATGAACCATCTTTTGTATCTAATCATAATTTTAAGAGTCTCTTGACCAGGATCGAATGCAGCGACTCTATCATTATTTTTAGGAGAATATTTTGCTTTTAAATGGAATACTGGGCTTCTCATATTGTTAACTGTGAAATGAAATAAAGGAAGAACTGAAGCATGTTTTCACACAGATCCAGCTAAGTGATAATGTACATTTAATCTGTACAATCATAAAGGTCTTGGTCTGAATTTCCATGGGACAGCCTGGTAGGTTGTTGGTCCCTATTTAGGTGGGCCTCCAAATGAACTAAAGTGATTTTTGTCAATTGGGAATCCCACCTTATCTTTGTTTCCAAGATCCCCCCACCTCTGCATGACAGGAGCTCCTGGATTAGGGTTGTTGATGACACCCATGAAGATTGGTATTTGAGTCGTATCATCCAATAGGGCAAAAAAGAAGGGTTGGCTGAGGTGGAAAACAGGGTTGGATGCACGTGAGATGACCACAGTGGTGGCTGCAGCAGCCTCTGCACCCTCTTCATTTAGCTCCATGGTGGATTTATGTATCACACTGGACACCATCAGGAGGCCATCTGCTATATTAGCCAAATTGGGACTAGAGAACATTTCTCCCAGGCCTAACACAGAGAAGAAAGCAAAGGTTCAACTCAAGGTTAAAAATAGATTTTTGTCAGAAATAACATTTTATCAGTGACCAAAAAGATAAATAATTACTGTAACAGTGAAAAAATGTCTTACCCAATTTGAAAAATACATCCTGTAACTCTTGAGCATACTCCAGTTTGAATTTGGGGACTTTAACTTGAACAGCCCTCTCCTTAGGCAGGCGATTATACAGGTTTGAGATGTTCATGTTTGCATATAGTGAAGACACATTTATCTGGCCGGACAAAGGCATAACTACCAAGAAGCTCATGGAATTCTGGAATGGGAAGCTCGCTACCTGCACAGGGAGAGGACACACACTTCTTACAGACATGTCTTCTTTCTAACTTGCGCCTTCGATAAGAGGTAGATGTAATTTGAGAACAATGAGGTATTGACCGATAGATTAAACTACATTTTACCTGAGCGTCCAGGTCATTGTCAATAAATAAACTCAAGGGATGTTTGGCGTCCTCCATCACTTCAACATCAACCATGTGGTTGTCGTCAAGGTAGAAGACACCTCTGGAAGTAAAACGTGGGTCAAATCGAGCTTTCCATTCTCCTGTGGGGAACATGAAAAAAGGCTCTCAGTTAAAACATAATGACATAATTAAACATAAAGAAGCTTGTGACAAAATACAATTTGCAAACACAGGAAATTTCATTGACTATATCATTTGAAAAATCAGGGAAATTACTATTCACCACAACCATAACATCTTAGATAAGAGGCATCACATAAATATGATGAAATTCTATTTTTCATTCACCTTTGAAATGGACAGCATTAATAAGCATGAGAAGCAGATTGGGTGGTAAAGCAGACAGGAAGTCAGTCATCTTTCCTTTTGTTGCCTTCTCTACCCAGTCATTTATCTGCTGCAAGCTCTCCAACACTGCTGGTTCTGAGCCATACAACCGCTGGGACTCATTGACAAAGTCTTGCTTTGGCTCAAACCCTACAACACACAATAAACACTGATGCATCAGACCCTGTTTCTCATAGACCTGCTCTTTAGGTCGGCACAAATAAATAACAAGAGAGTTTCTGCAAGCAGAAGCTTGTGCAGTCGTAACTTTTCGCACAGTTAAAAATAGTTTTGACAGAATCTGTGTTCTTTTCGGGGGTAACCTTGGCGTAGGAAGATACGTGTGGCAATTTGCAAGTCATCATTTCGGAGCTGCTCCAGGACTTTATGCAGAGACTCGTGGTAGCAGGGGAGAGTGTTTTCATGGAGATGATGCATCAGGAGCTCCTCTGTCTCATTTACTGCACCTGTGAAGAGGGGTGTAATGGCTGGATGAGAACAGTAATGGTCTCTAGATGACAATAAAAACAGGCCAAGTTGCTGACACAATTCATTAAATGTGGTAAATATACATGTGTAATACAAGCTGCTTTGATACAGTGTATTCTGTTAAAGCTGCAGCAGGATATGCACACCTAAAGCCAGCTGGGACAGGGCTAGTGATATGCTGAAAGGAGATATGATGACATTTGGCTGCTCTGGTGTTGTCTCCAGGTTCTGCAATAGCTGCACACCCAGTTTCTGAATGGCAGCAGCGATGACCTTTCTTGACTCTGGGTTTCGGCTGGTAGACAGACAACCCCCATCTTGCTCTTCCTCTGACGAGCCCCCATTGGGCCCACTAGTAATGGTCGTTGCTAGTGCAGGTATTTGTGTGGTGTCTGCACTTTCATTTTCTACTTTCTAAAGGCAGAAACAGAAGAAAATGTTAAGCACAAGGACACTCTCTCCAAACTGTGAATTAAAAATGACCAGATGAACAGTCCTGTGATGCAACAAGCACAATAAGACAAAAATCTTCTATTCAAACTTTTCTAATTTGCCTCTTACCTCTCTGGGGTGGCTGGGCATCAATGGAATAAGAGGCACCAAGGGGACTGACTCATCCTCTGCCTCTATGGCATTCTGTTGAATGGAAAGGTAGCATGAAATAATCTATAAAACCATTATATATTCACCATATATTATAGTCATTTTGCATAATCTGTGATGATGTGCTTTATTAGTCATAACAGGGCTTTACAGTTACTCCTTGGCTGCAGAGACAGATCAACAGGAGTGTCAGACGGAGGTCCATGTCCTTACAACGTAACTGTAGAAAAGAAAAATAATTATGATGGCTGAAAAATGTCTGGCCTGATCACTTTTATGAAGCAGTAGATAGAGTTCTCTTATTCAAAAACCCTACTGGCTATTGGGTAGGGTATTGTGCAATAAATCAATATCCCTCTTCAGGCTAGATTTTCACTCCTCCAGCTTTAGTTAAAAGCTGGTAAAAATAAAATAAGGTCATAAAGTGTAACATTCTCACCCTTATTTTAAAAACTGTGTCTTAACTATATTGTCTGTAAGTCTTAAGTGCTTTCTCTTCACTTCGTCGCCCACACTGTTAGAGGATCATCTGAAAATGTGTCTAAAATATAAAAGATACTTATTGTAAACCAAGACTGTCCCAGTTAAAGCGTAAGATCTGAGCAGTTACTAAGCCTGTCTTGAGGCATATTCTAATATTGGAGATTCACAGTTTAATAAAACACTTTTATAGACAGAAACTTTATTTATCTCGGTAGAGACAAGTTTTAGTGCCAGTGCATTTTAATCAAAATAAGTCTAAGTGCTGTATAAGTAACCGACAGAGGTTCGAAACCCCTTTTGCAGACTTAACATAACCTTAAAATATATGGATAACTGAGCAGTATGTAGTATACTCAATTACAAATTGTTCAAATGTACAATAGTATACCAATAAATGTATTCAAGTAAATTTAATCTTACCTTAAATTTAAATAGAAAAAAAAAACTTGCTGCCTTGTCCAAAAAAGGAGCGACTGACTGTCGATGGCAGAATTCCTGAAAGAAAAAGATTGGCACTTGCTCAGCAAACAGTTAAATATCAACTTCCATTGATTGGGGCCTCATTTAAACCACTATTTGTTTGTAAATGTTGCTACTGAGACTCTGGCAGGGTTAAATATCAAAGCCCTACACACTCAGCTAGTTTGCATGTGAATAGACAGGTGATAATATCATGACACAACTAAATTTGTGACAGCAAGGATGACAGATTAATTGCAAAAGTGTGGTTTATCCTATGGCGTGTGGGCAAACAAATATAATTTGCTGACTCCAGAGGTGCTGATGTCAGAGAACATAAGCACACATTTCCCAGAAACCCCGGGCTTTGATATACTACCAATTCAATAAAACTGACAGCAACACTTGACTGCTTCATCAAAAAATCAGTTACATGTTGTGACCAATAATATCGTAAAGTGACTTAAACAAATAAAGAAGAAAATAAACTTGTTTAGCTGATTTGCTCACATTTTACTGGTAAGACAAGAAGATCACATGACAACCATCTGCAAACACGAGAGGGGACTTTGTCCAGTCTGAACCCTAATGACTCAGTGCAGACTGTAAGGCAAGGGAGGCATGATAAATCCAGGTGAATCACAAAGAACAACCGGAACAAAGAGGACATGGAAGTAATTTTTATTAATCCAGTTAATAAATAAGCTTTTTCATGGATTTCTCTTAAAATGTGAGAAAAATGAGATTCTGGATCAGATCTTTCAACATCAGTCGTGCAACTACAAATGTTCTGTTTGAAGCCAAGATGGTTGTTTTAGGACTGACCTCAGGTTTACAAAAAACACAAAATATCAAAAAGTGTAGTACACTTGTCAGAGCATTTTGAGCCTTGGGCAAATGATTAGAAAAACTGTTTTACAACATAACAGAGATAAAAATCATACAAAGAGCAAAGCTTTGATTGTTGGATAACAGTGGGCTTTGAAAACGTGTTTAGATCCATTAAGAGCTGAATGAAAACTGGTCTTGATTTGAGGAACAAAATCGATGTACATTAATGTGTATTACACAGTAAAGAGCAAGTTAAACCACATTTATATTGATGTATAACTTTCATATGCAGTTACTTATAAATGTTAAAATACAAAACTGTTCATCTTGGCATTGACTGTTCCTATGTGAGCGTTTGTAGTCAGAGATTAGAAAGTTGTGAGTCTACTAACTGGCATACCCAGTCAAAGTGGCATCTGCCAAGATAAACCCCCAGTATAACACTGCTACAGATTCTAACTACTAAATCAAGAATCCCTAAACACAGTTTAGAAAATCCCAAAGTAACTTCAAGTAATTTATTCGTGGATAAAAACATTCAGTCTTTAAAATCTGAGTGAGAATCTAAATGTTACAATTCAGGCCATACTTGTGCAGTAGAATAAAGGCTGTGCATCAGTAACTGACATTTGTGTGTGATGACAACTGAAACGCCTCCACTCTGAGAGGATGTACCGAGATGGTCGCTAAAACAATGAGGGAACTTTTATTGTTCATGTATAAAGTATAAACAACCCACTCTGAAACATGTCTCAGGGAAAATGAAGAACTGCTAACAAAAACAAATGAGTTGATCCACAAATACTGCATAGTTTAATCAGTGCATTTGGATACGCATGTATTATGTCATCAAGGGAAATGAAAGGTGAGGTCAATGTATTTTTGGTGTTGTTATGCATCTATTTGGAAAGTGTAAACACTACATAAGAACCGGGTTTGGTTCCACCTTCCTGAGCACGTCTTCTGATTCATTCTTTTGAACAGAATAACTGACCTAGTCAAAAGAATAAATGACCTTGTCAAGAATTTCCCATTATATATTATCTATACATCTATAGTCTTTTTTTTTGTTTAAATCATGGGATTTACTGTACATGATAAATGTTGACAGCGTGACAAAAGTTTCCTGTCCATCAAATTCATTGCCAGCAGCCAGAGCATAAGGATTCGGTAGACATGAAGTCTATATGCCTCTACTTGTGCTGCTTCGTTCAAAAGAACCATTTAGAAGAACTGACAACCTGCCCTACCAGGACAATTGACCTCAAGCACAGGAGAAGGGACAGAGAGCGCTCAGACACCGGTGTCTTCAAAAATAAGACACTTTGATGGTCAGCGGTAAGAGTGTTTAGTGTCAGTGGGAACCACAGATTTAAGCTAGTAACCGAATGGCACCATTCTCAGAGCCCAGCAGCAGAAGCCTCTTGGTGGGCAGGACTGCCAGGCTGGTCAGAGTCCCTCGAAAGTTCTCTGAACTCAGCTTCGTGCTGCTAACGGGGCTCAGGGAGATGTCTGCCATGGAGTAGACTCCAATTTTGTTAGCCACTGTTCCCGTTACAATCTCTGAACCGTAAAGGTCAAAGGCATGGACGGGGTCAGACTGTGACTTGTACTGGCGTACAGGCTTGTTCTCTAGATCTTTCCACACAGTGAGAGTGTAGTCAGTGGAGGAGCTGATGACCAAGTTTCCCTCTGCAGCCTGAAAAGGAAACAAGGAAGGACATCACTGACTGTTCATGTCATTTGCCAGTAAATACTGAAAGGGGACATTTTCCAAAGTCCTTTGTCAACATTTGTGATTACATGCAAAGAAATACTATTGAAATTTCTTCATAAAAACACAGAGACTTCAGAACATGTGATACAATATCTTTGAAGTAATGATACTTCAAACATTCAATCAGAATTCAGGCAAGAGCAAAAAATAGTTCTTTCTGATTATATTAATTTCTCAGTTTTTATCATTTACAGTTCCTATTTGTAAGCACTTGAAAAATAATGAATGCAAGTTCCTGTAGCTACAAACTTAAAAACTTTTAGTTGGGCGTAAGCACAATGAGTTTGAAGAACTTCATTAATAATCCAAAGATTTATTGCAGGTAAAACAAGATAAATCTCAGAGTTATTCTTTAATATGAAAAAGGCTGGAAAAAAATGTTTTTTACATATAAGACCTAAGGGGACATCTGAGTAATATCGATGTGCCGATGAGAACCACCATGGTCTTTATAATGAGTAACCTGTGTCCATATTTGCCTAAACCTGTGCTTTTAAAACTAGAGCTACAATCCTTGACCTAATTTGGGGTTAAATAAAGTTTGCTCATCCTTGCGCTTTGTTGACAACAGATTTGCTGGGTACAACTTTCACCATCTCCGCACCATATAACAAAATGAAAGCCACTTGGCTGATTGTCTTTTTGAAAACCTATCACATGATTACTGGAAAGCAGAGCCACACCATCTAGCCCGATGTCCAGAAATACAGTATAACTATTTTCTGGTGGAATTTTGGGGCATGGTACAATATTATACAACAGCTCAGGTCTTCACATACATAAGTTGAAGGTGCTAAATGTCTTCCTTTTGATTCCTAAAGATAGCAAACACTTTTTTTCATTTTCATTAGGTGCAGGCAGTTCTCAACATTCATCAAAATAAAGTGTTGCTAAAGAATTGTTCAATACCCCATGAAGACAACCCACCCAGATGTATGTTAGACATATTATCATATGTATTGTGAGTCACTCAAATAAAGAGAGTCAACACAAGTGAGCTGTAGCTGATTTGCACTGTGCACAATGTGTTTTTCACAGCTGATGTCGTACAAAAGTTTCCATTGTTTCTTAGAGAGTCAGATAAGGATCTCATACCAACTGGATTCTGCTGGTTAATGCACTAAAACATAGAAACTTCCCTCCTACCCTCCTGACCACCAGAAAAACAATAAACACTTTAAGTATTTATTGTGATATAAATAACAAATAAGAAAACATTTATCTGGCAGAATACAAAATAAGTTTGACCACAGCATAGAAAACAACTGCCAGTTTACTTTGACCTGCTTCCCTAGGCCCATGACCTCTGTGAACAACTTGACCGTTAAGTAAGTCCCACACATCAGCTCAGTATTGAGCAACATGTTAAAAACTGGTTCTTAACAAGGGCCCAAATTATTGTGGGCCCACACTGCACTTTTCATGTTGTGTAGCCATATGAAGAATATAGAATGTATTGAATGTATTGTATTAAGCATGTTTCCATTTTAAGATTTTGATATTCTACTACCTTAAATTATTGTAGAGGTAATTAGGATTTTTAAACAAACTCTCTTCAATGTGTAATGTGTGATAGATTATCATTAAAGGTAATACAAAAGAAGCCGTTTTTAAAATCTTCTGTTGGTACTTTTAAAGATTTTTTTTAAATAAATGTTGGCTGCACCATTCTGAAAGAAGGTCATTGATTCAGGTATTTCTGATATTTCTTTCCCCTTTTTGAAAATCAGATGGAAGCCCAGCAGTAGCTTTAACAGAGCTTGAGATCTATTTTTGTACTCATTTATTGATGCATATTCAACAAATCTACTAAAATTAAAAACCAACTATCCCAATCTGTCATTGATGTTTTTTGAAAACATGAAAATGATGAATACTATATTTGTGTATTTGCATAATGCTCACAAATTGTTAAAATAACTACTTCCATTAATTGAGCCCCAATGACTAAGATGTCGCCCGAAAGCTGCTCTATTCACTAATACAGATGTAAGATAAAGAAAACTACATGCAAGTATACCTTCATTTGGAGGATATCTCCCTCATGGGCGGGCCAGCCCCTCAGAACAAGTCCTGTTCGTGCATCAAGCAGAACAATGAAGCCAGAGGAGAAACCTGCAGCCACTGTGCGCCCTGAAGGACTCACTGCCAGGTAGCGAATGAGTCCAGCACTCAGATTGTTGTATGCCAGGCGGAATTCATGCTGGGGATATAAGGGAAGTTTTGTCACTGTCAAGTCTAAAATAACTCTGACTCTGCGAAGTGTAGAAAGTGTAAAAAGTGCTAGCATTTGTGAAAACACTGTAATGGCTCATTAATTGCTGAATGTTTCATAGCACAGGTCTCAACAGAATGAGCTTGGTGAAAATGGTACCTGCAATCCTGGTTTGCGCGGATCAATGAAGCGTAGAACAGAATCTGCACTTCCAAACACAACACTGCAGTGTGGAGCTGGCATGGTAGTCACAGCTGTAATGGGATTCTTTCCATCCACAGCTTCATAGGAGCGGATCTGCTTGCCTAAGGACAAAAGATAGACTGTAGTTGCATAGCAATGTACTTGAACAACATTATAACCTCCAGATGCACAGTTGATGAGCAGACATGCAATGTGACTGATATTTCATACCTGTGTATTGGTCCCACAGGTGCACAGTGCCATCACAGCTGACAACCTCTTGTGAAGCTTCGAGTTGTCCAACGTAGAAGACAGACTTTCGATGGTCATTGTACGTCAGCCGAGGCTCCACCTCCTGTGTCCCATCACCATGGTTATAAAGAGGCCAAAGCTTTACAGTCTTATCTTTACTTCCAGAAAGGAAGTAATCCTCTCCTGCCAATGGTGCCAAACACTTTGTGGTGCCCGAGTGACCTAGGAAGCTCTGAAGTCGGATCTGGTGGAAGTGAAAGTGTGGATCTTGTTGGTTGAGGCCAATCTCATACTGCCAGTAGGCCAGCCAGTTGCCCTGCAGGGAGCGTCCACTGCGAGGGAGCTCCTGCTTCAGGGCACTGTCCTCCAGGGTAGGGCCTGTTACCCAAGAGGTGGAAAATGAAGCCAACGTGCCAACAGATGGAGTGGTGAAAGTGGAAGCAGTGGTGATGATTGGGGCAGTATGGCTGGAGCGACCCCAAGAGTTGGCCAAGCCCAGGCTGGGGCTTCCACCATAATCTGTATCTCGGGAGACTTGGATACGATTTCCTACCAGGTGGCTCCCAAACGTGCCTGACTCAGGGAGGGAGTCTCCCAGGGGGGTGGAAGTACTTGAGGGTGCAGGAAAGGGGCTGCAACCCACAGGTCGGCCAAAAGCAGAGGAAATACCCATGGAGGATGGAGGCAGCTCTGCTCTGGATGCTGCTGCGAGATTGCCCTCTGGACTCCCCTGGCTCACATTCTGATGGTAGGACTGGGCCAATTGCCACACCAGCTCATGGTTGGGAACCAGCTTCCGAATTGCCATGTCACCTAATCAAAATATGAAACTGATTTATACCACTGACGTGTAACAGTATAGTTCAATTTATCACTGCATTCTTTCTGCTGGAGAGGGTAATACATTTGACATGAACGGAGGCATTTTCCTACCAATTAGACAGTAGAAGGGGATGTAAGAGGCATGGGCCATCTCCGGGCTGAATACAGTCTGCAGCTCCTCCAAGACCCCCAACTCATATGTAACGTTCGACTGTTCATTTGTACAGACATCCACCACCGTGACATCTCCCACAACTCTGCGAGGGGCACTGTCAAGCTGCATCATAAGACAGACGGCACACCACATCTGTGTATTTTTCAATTCCATTTTCACAAAGACAGAAGTCTATGGATAAACATTTAAATGATCTGCAACAACAACCCCCCAGTCATGCTCAAAACTTCATGTACTTTTCTCTCTCTCCGTCTGTCATGCAGGTCGTATTCCAAGATTCTGTCTTCTGTATTTATTTTTATCCATATTTCCATCTGCCTTTGTGTTATCTGTTACACATAAAGCTCTCTGTGAGAGATCTGCTTGCTGAAAGCCCAGAAATAAACTTGGGAAAAGTCAGTCCTTCTGTATTATGAGTGTCTGTGTGTACATACCTGGGGCTGCAGAGAATGCAGCAGAGAGAAAACGGCAAAGAATCGACGCAGAGTGTCAGCCATATGCTGTTGCACCATCTCCCTCCCAATGCGCAGACAGATGAGAGCCATCAGACTGAGCGTCTTGAGACAGACGGCAGTGCGAGTCTGCACCCCGCTGGGGAACCTGAGTACAGCAGAGTGAGCACAACCAAGCAGAGGATGAATGTCATATCTATTGAAGAACTTTTTTTTTTTCCAGCACAAACATGAAAAAGATACAACGCTTCAAAAACTATGAACACTTCAAAGTGTGTTGCAATTCCAAAGAGAAAAATAACAAAACAAAAAGCAAACAATCTGCAATATCTCACAATGACGCTGCTGTTTGAACCGTAGAACCCTAAGGCACTGCAGTGTATGCTGCCTCAACATCCAGTTTATGTATGTGTGTATATGGATATGTTTGTTATTTACCCCATAGTCGGGGTGGTGAGAAGGTCCAGTAGTGGTAGAAGCACATCCTGATTGATCTTCATCAGCATGTCCATTAGAGTGGTATCAGAGAGAAAGACAACAACCTTCTGTGTGAGTGCAACAGCTCCAAGCAGACTTGCCTCCTTACGAGTGTTTAGACGCTGAGAGGAAGGTGGAGACACCTGGAAACAATGCACACGTTAAATACATTATGTCAGAGCTGAGTGAGTTCTTGAATTCACTTATTTGTATATTTCATGTCCTCTTACAAGATATCCTATGTAAGGCAGGTACTGGTAGGTGAGAACAGGCTCTCCATAAAGTTGAGCTATGTAGATGAGACAGTCCAACACGGGTCCTGCTGTCTGATCGCCAACCACAGGTTTCTTCTCATAAACGCTGCCCATTCCCACACTGTCCAAACCGCTCTCCTCAGATGCAGGGGCCACAAACTGGTGGTTCTCAGGCCCTACAGGTAGACGTCATGTGAAAGAAAAGGGGTGAAAAAACCATCAATCAATCATGCAGTAACATGCATTTCCTTGTCAATATAAATGTGTAAAGGGGATAATAAAGCTTTATGCTGTAAATCTGCGCACCAATGTAACAATTTGTGAGTAGTCGCAGCAAATTTCTGGCGACGTATCGAGATGTCACTGTTGGTCCAAGTTTCGCTGACAGCCATCGAACTGTTTTGCAGACTGTATCTGTGTTTGGGAAACATTGAAAACATTGGTCGTTATCCCTTAATAAGCAGATACATTGTGTACACATCCACGACTCACTCACCTAGAAGAATCTTTTGCTCTTTCTCCTCAGAGTTTTCTGCTGGATCGTTGTCATCATCCTCCTGCTCTCCCACAATGCCTTTCTCAGTCTCTTCCAGTGCCATTCCATTCACAAACTCACCCTCTAAAGTGGCAACTGTGGCTCCCGAAGCTTCTGTGCAACCTGAGAGAGTGAGCTCCAGGTTGGGTACAGCAGCGTCATCCGTCACCTCTTTACCATCAGTTTCTGTCACTTCTTCTTCCTCCAGCTCTCCTCCCTCCTCTCCCTCACTTGCGTGTTTCAGGTCCTGGCTACTGTCAGCTGATTTGAGACTGGCTCGATCCCGCATTGAGTCTCCATCACCTAGTGAGAGTTCACTTGTGCTGCTTTTGTCACTTAGTTTCCCCACACTTAGAGACTCCTGGTCTTGATCCTTGGATGCAGAGTTCTGGCTCGGCTGTTTTCCAGCAGCTGTACCTGCTCCGTTGTTAACGTAGAACCCATTCTGGAAGTCCTCCGCGAGAAACACTTGGTCATTGAGACTGATGCCAGAGGAGAAGTCGACCAGCCCTGCATCTCCCACCACCCCAACTCCTACACTGGTTCCGCTGCCACCAGGTATATTCCCACTAACAGACCCTGATGGTGGCCGCACCTCACCATACTGACAGTCCTCTTCCTCTTCCTCGCCTAGATTACATGTGCCAGCTCTCAGCCCTTTACACACTTCCCCACCAGTGCCTGAGATGGAGCCTTCAAAGCCAGTGATAACCTGCAACACATGGGGCAGTAGGCTGGAGAGGAAGGCCTGCAGGCCGAGCCTCACAATCAGCTGGAGGATGAAACAATCAGTGTATAGGTAGAAACGTCCTCGCAGGCAGTGAGGGTTTTCATATACGTTGATCAGTGGCTTCAGTAAGTACTTGTGTGCATTTCTAGGACCCAGTACTCTTGAGATGGGCTCAAAAAGGTACCAAGCCGCATAGACAGCAGTTGACTCCTCAAGCATGAGGGCTAGAATGAAGGGCAAGAGAATCTCAAGACCCTCAGCTGTGATGTTACCACGCAACAGGGTCTCAAGCTGCTGCCAGAGGTGAAAGACAACATCTCTTCCTTGAAGGCTGCATGTAGTTGCCATCTTACTGTGATAGGAAAAGATAAAGTCATGCAGTGCTGTAAAATAGGAAGGGAAAGGAAAGGGAGTGATGACTGGGTTCAATAACTGGCAGGGGTTTGGAGGAGGAAGCCCATCACAGATGGGGTCATATTTGAAAAGAAGTGGATGTGAGCAATCTGGTATTTCTCTATGTGCTTTTCCAGAGTGTTTCTCCATTAGCAGCAGTGTCTCAAGGGCATGGTGCAAAGACAGTGGCACATCGCGGAGGCTGGCAGAGCAAAGCTTCATTACAGCTTGGAAACGTTGTCTGAGGGGGGTGCCTGGTTTAAGTCCTCTCAGTTTAAAGGAGAGGAAAATCTCAGCTATGAGAACACCAAGGGCCTGCATGTCTCTTTGGTAGAGCTGTGTGAGAGAGGGTAGAGATTCACTTATCACACCATTTCTCATGCAGTTGCTTGATCCTGCAGGATGCCATAGTTCAGCGTGCAGACTCTTCACCAGGAAATTGTTCAATTTCTCCAACTCCTCCAAAGGCTGCAATGGACTGAAGCCTTCAGGGAGGGTTATTTTGATTTCCTCTGTACTGGCGGCAGCTACACTTCCCTCCCCATGTTTTTTGTTCATTGGCCCACCTCTTTGCAACACTGTAGTGCGTAAACCAGGGCCTAAGCCGCTTGTAAAATCACCAGGGAATGAGCTTGGGGACTGTGATACAATAAGTGCTGTGTGCTCTCCTCCTATTTTTCCTCCCGCTGTACTGACACCTGGCAGTGGCACAGAGCAAGACACTGAACTGGATGAGCCAGTGGACGCTAATGAGTCCAAGGCTTCAGTACCTTGTTCGAGTTCTTCATCTTTGTCTACCATGGTCCAGCCACTCGACTCGCACCCTGTGGACTCTGGCACCATTCCATCCACAGTGTCAGCTATGGTGTCGATTTGAGGGATGTGTAAAGAAGGCACATTAAGAGCAGCAAGGCCAAGGAGAGGAGGTTCTGCTGGGGCGTACTGGGAAGGGGATAAGCGGGGCGGGTGGGGTTGGTCAAACAGCTGAACTACACCGTAGGTAGTCAAATTGGTGTGGTTGTCCACCAGGTGCAGGCACACATTCTTGGCTTTGACAGCTTCTTTACCAGACAGCTTGTAGCCAAATGTGAGGTCTATCCAGTGATGCAAATGCTGGGACACCTCTCTGCTCTCCAGGAGGCGCCGGTGGACCTCAATGAACTCCTCACAAGACTTGCACCAAGAAGGCACATCCAGGTCTGGCATGTCGGGATGGATGGAGCGAAAAATGGAAGGATCTGTGTAGAACTCGGGAATGCACTCATCAGGGGTCCAGCTTTGCATACGCTCCATACTGGCTGGGTATTCATTAGGCTCCCACTGGGACCTAACATGGCTGCACAACACCGACTTCGGTGTCTGCCGGGCTTTGTAGACGTAGTAGGTAATGTCTGAGAGCACATCAGATATGTGATGAGGTACATGGAGGTGGTCAGGCTGTCCTGCTCCACCAGCACCTACAGAGCCACCGAGGTCCCCACCTACACCGCCCCCACCAACACCGTTACCCGCAGCAGCTGCCAAAGCCTCTTTGGTCATCTCATATGTAAAATCTAGCTGTTTATCCCCTTTATTGAGCCTGAACTTTGACCTCCTGAGGTCCCGGAATTTTCCAAATGGCACAGTGAAATCCACCACCCACGGCAGCACTGGGTGATAATTAGGGTCTCCCTCTCTGCGTCCTGCTAGTCTGTTCAGTTCCATCAAGTAGCGGAAGTTACTGACTCGTCCATGAACCCAGTCCAGAACCAACTTCTTGAGCTCATCAAAGCAGTCTTTGCAAAGTCTTTTGTTCTCTTGGCTCATACATACACTCCCCCCTGGCAGGACTCTTTTTGGCACTTGCCTGCCAGTAACATCGCTGTGTGCATCCTCCAACACTCCTAGTTCCTCATAATGGGCTAGGTTGAGTTTGAGACGGCTGCAGAGCTGCTCATCAACTGATACGTCCTGTAGTGAGAGCTCGCCACAAGACAGACCTGCTGCATGACATGCCTGCAGAGCTATTAGTAGCTGGTAGAGAATAAACAACACTTTGGCATGGCTGTTAGCAAGCTTGGCTGGGCTGAAGGAGACAATATCTTGGAGTGAATACTGAGTATATGGTAGAATGACATACAGCATTTCTACTGTCTCCAACAGACACTCTGCAGGCAGAACGTTAGGACATAGATTGTCTGACTGGGACTTGGAAAAGCAAGATGAACTGGATGGCAAGAAGCTTTCTTTCTCCTTCTCTCTGGCTGGAGAGAGGGATGGTGACACTCTGTCTGTTGAGATGAATGTGGAATTGAAGAGCTTCTGTAGCGCATGGCGTACAGCATCTACAGCTGCAATATGCATCTGCTCACTGGCCCCTGCATATGGCTGCACAAGTTTGTAATGAAATTCACGCCACAGATTCCTGAAAAAGGGAAAAAGACAAAAGGCAGATGCATTACCATCTGAAACATGTTCTACTAAATTACATTCTGAAACCTGCACAAAATCTTACACAAGCAAACTTTAAACTTATTGTATGCAAGATATTTTCCTGAAATCAATCTTAAGAATTAAGCTGTCTGGACAAACGGTTAACTCTGACTCTGTGACAACAGAAACCTTTCAAAAGCAACAAGTAAACAACAGCTAAATACTGACTGTTATTAAGAGTGCAGTAATAAAGAATCTCATGCAACAGTGAATGAAAAGCCCTGTTCTAACCATTGCAGTTCGACATACTTTGCAAGTTCTAGTCCATTTAAAGTGAAGCTCCCAGTACCCTGATTGAAAGTGTAACATTTATCATTTATCAGCATTTGATCTACCCATTATATTAACAACAAACTGTTTATAAATATCTGAAAATAGTGAGAAAAAAAATCATCATCCCTATTCCAAAGGCCAAGCTTCAAATCACTTTTAATAACCAGCTGTTCAGAATCTACAGTGAATAAATAAATGTAAACTAATACAAAACAAAATTCTGTCCACAGAGGGCAGGGAAAATGTGGCTTCTTTACAGGACAACTGATTGGGACAAGCACACGAGTTATAAAAATTGCATCAGATCAACTTTTAATTATCAACTTGACGAGTCATTGTGTAAGCACTACCTGATATCACCACAGAGAAGCCTTTTCATTAAAACCTATGGAGGCGGCAGGATAAGGATAAGGCGACAAGCACATTTTACAGTGGAATATAATATAATATAATATATACTGTACCTGACATTATGCTGTGAAACACACTGCATGGTTTTGACATATGAATCCTGTGACATGAATTCCATTTGTTGATCACATGGGTCTCTGGCCAGTCTGTAGCTCAGTTTGCTTTTCCTCAGACCCTGGATGCATACTCGTGTCCAGCCAGGGGGCAACTTTGCCTGGGAACACTGAAGGTATGTGCGAATTTCAGCCTCACTGATGCTGTCAAAGCGGGCACAGCGCATGACTCTCTTTTCCCTCAGGCCCATCACCCAGCGAGTAGGAACAAGGGCTATGAGCTCCCGGGGGCGGGGGCCCAGGCCTTGCTGCCGTCGGTCAATCCCCAAGTCTTTCTCAACTGCATGCATCAGCCAATCCATGATGAGTCTCCACTGCTTATCCAAAGTTGCAGACTGATCAGCTGTGTTCACCTTGCTGTTTCCCTCCGGAGGCTTGCTTTTCAAACACCCATGGAAGAAGAAATCAAAGTCATCAAGGGCAGGCCTCTCTCCTGCCTGTCCCACTGAGGATTTCAAGGAAAGATATAATTAGATTGAGTACAAATTAGATAAGCAACAACTGCTTCTCGTCACGCATTAAAAACCATGCCCTTATATAGTGCTGAAATAATATAAGATTGTTTTCTGCAGAGGAGAAAAGCTGACAGTGATGTGATATGGCACATGACTACTTGCTCTTCTGCAGGTCCCTGAAGTTTGAGCTCATCTCACATGACCGGATGATTTCTGCCCCATCAACAAATCTACTCTTCCTTGGTGTCAAGCACCCTAGAAACTTTCACATTTTACTGTTATTTCGTCTGCGCCTTCGCTACCAGCAAGCAATGATCCAGTGCCTCTCTTTAGGCGTAGAGCGCCCAGAAATGGTGTCGAAGCACAAATAGCTAAAAGTTTTGAGAATTAATCTTATGCAGCGTTAGCTAGGTTGCTAACTGACTGGCAAAGATAACATCTAAGAAACAACATCTAAGCCCAACTTAAAACCAAAACTAAATATTGCAATGTCTCAAATAAAAGATGTAAATGTGATTCAGCTAATACCACACTCTTAAACGTTAGAGATGTACAGAAAAAAACGCTTTAAGAAGCTCAAACACGATTAGGGAAGTAACATCAACTTAACGCTAACAGTTAGCTTAACGGGAGGCTAACGTTACAAAACCTGACTGAGACAAGCAGAAAGGCGCCATACAGACGGTGCAATCATTAACACGAAATAAACAACAGCAGTTGCATGTTAAATGTAACTCCGCTGTAATTACAGAACAACGGCGCGGGTTGTTTAATGTTTAGCTCACCTCTTTCCACTTGCAGCAGTTGACAGCTAGCTAGCGTTAAGCTCACGGTGCAGCACCGGTTTCACGCATCATGAGTCGGTGCCATATCAACATGCTGCGGGGCGGCGTGGACTTGCTGCGTTTTCTGCTCTTTACAGATACGTGTCAGAGGACAGAAGACGATCGGTCTCGACAGAGTTGTTTTGCTCTGAGCTAGTCAGAGCCATGTTTCAGAAGAGATGCCTCACGTGACACAACACCAGCCCCATCTCATGTGACTGCTGCTGGTACAAAACAGGAGCACTTCCATATCCTCGGCGACCTGCAAGAGCCTGCTTCTTCTTCTTCTCCTTTGGTTTTAACGACAGCTGCTTCCTCTATGGTGCACTGCTGCCACCCTCAGGCTCCATCTCCCTTCACTATATCGCTATTCAACATTGATCCGTTTATTCGGTCCAGTCCGTCACAGTTATAAAAAAAAAAATTTTGTACTTCCTCCCTTGTGTAATATCCACGTATTCTAAAATGCTCTTCACTCCAGCCTCCACATGTCCTATTTTCTTCAGATCCTCCAACATTACCTGTCTCCCCTGAGTTAGTTTCGTAAATGCTAACCTGCAATAGCCTTTGATGAACATCAGATAGCTATACATGAGCCACATACATGCATATATGCACACACACAGAAATAAATTTATTGGATTATATTATTATTGATTACCACTAAACAAAAGCGCAGTGGTGGTTAAATGAACATAGGTAAGATATCAGGAAATTCATGGAATATCTGCACAAGATCATAACACAAACAGCACTGCATAAACAAAGTAAAACAAGTAAATAAAAGGCATATAGCACACAGTTCAAACAGATGGGATCTACTGTGGTTTGGAGGGAGAGGATCTAATTGTGCTTGTCCAGCTATATCATTTAGAGTCCACGACTTAAAATGCTCAATCACCTTTGATTTCAAATTTAAGTGTGTGTGGAAAAAGAGATCAGTACAGTGAAGAGGGACCAGTATAGTTGTGGTTACATAAGAAATGTTATAACAATAAAATAATAAACTGGGGTTTGTTTTGTTTTGTTTTGTTTTGACTGTATACTGGGCATATTATTTAAATAATAAAAATTTAATTTTTGTGCCCTTTATTTTTCAATTACATACTCTGTTTCTGTTGTCTTCTGAATGGTTTTCAGTTCAATATGTAACTTTACATTTCACAGTAAATCCAGTGGTGTGCATGTGGTAAATAAAAAGCTTAAATCCTTGACCTAATGTGACACCAACAAAGTAGCCTACTGTGCAAAAGTTTAAATTTCACTTTAGATGTTTAGATGCCTTAAGATCAATGAGATGTCTGTTTGATCCCAACCTCATTCTGCAGCAGCATGACAACAGCCCCAAACATACAACCATCATAAGTCATAAAGAACTGTGTTCAAGAAGAATCAGGAGTCCTGTAACAGAGCTGGGCCCTACAGAGTCCCAATCTCAACATCATGGAGTCAGTCTGGGATCACACAGAGAGACACTGAAATAGCCTGAATCCACAAGGTCTAAAAGATGCTTGGAACAACATATGCCTGTTATAAATACTGATTGTTTCTGTTTACCGCACTTTGTATGAATGGTGATGTGATTTTTGAGCACACTTTCACCTTTAGTGAATAAGATTTTCTACAGGGCACTACTTATTTCACCCAGCTGATGCTGTTGCCACAGTTACAGATTTTGATTGATTTTTTTTTTTTTGCCAGGAAATTATCTTCTTCATTGTATTCAGTTCAGCATCTGATGCTGAGTAGAGTTATCTCCACCAGGGGGCATTATCTGCAGTTTCTCAGACGAATCCTTCAGTGCTTTTGTGCAGACAGAGTTTAGAGTCCATACACTTCTGGTCATTTGATTTCCTTTTATTTTTTTTTAATATTTACTGTTTTTACATTTATTGCTACTTACTTATTAAATCTCATTGCACTATGGTAAGGGTATCCTGAACCAATTTTGTTGTAACGCTGTGTACAATGACAATAAAGTATATTCTGTTCTATTTGTGCCACAGCTGTGCATAAGTGATGACTGGTAGCCAAATGAGATGAAGGGGTGACGCTGTAATCAGGATTAACATGGATGCTTGCTTTGCTTAGATCCCCTTACAATGCATTACATTACTCAAACGATATGGCTCTTTGCAGTGATCTGATGTTGGACCCTTCATCAAACAGAAACAGAAACAAAGAAGTTGTCAAGTCTAACCCTAACCCACAATTTCCCATTAACAGTTATGTTATCCCTATTCAATATTTATAATAGATGAGTATAATGTTTGAGGGTATCCTGGTTGTAGTTGCAAACTTTATATGGATGCAGTTTGAAAAAGAACTACTGAATATTATCAAGACATACCTCTCAATGTGCAATGTATTTTTACTGTAGTATGTGTTGTCAGCAAGCAGGAAAGTATTTTTGTGAAAGCAAGCTGCTTTAGATAGCATTTAAATACACATGTTTTTATATATAGATGTTTGGCAAGCATATTTAAAATGCTGTTTATTTTTGGATGGAAATCAACAATAGCAGACAAAAAAAGAAGAAGAAAAAATGATCAAATGAAGTTGCAGAATGAAAGGCACTTTTTGTCACATCTCAGATCAACAAATTCAGTGGACTGTTGAAACGATGACAAATTTTGCCTGTCCTCAGAATTGGTAAAAATGAGTAAATGTTGAAATCCCACACTGAGTTGTAGGCTCACAATTACAGGGAGACAAATTAAAAGCTTCTGTTGTCTGAGCATACCACCAATGCAGCATAATTACTGTCAGCACTTTTACAGAGAAGCTACAGCCAGAGAACATGGCATTCCTTGGCTCAGCATATCATGTTCTTCTCTCAGTAGTTTTATAGAACTGCCAGGCAAAATGTGTCTGTCCCAAAGCACAATGTTAGTTTGAAAGCGTTCCCTACAAATATCCTGAACTTACAGTACATAATGAGGTGGACTGCACATTATCTTTCAATGCATGACTGTTGCATGAATACAATATGTGTGACTGAAGTTGTCATGTTATAACTATTCCAATGCTTACAGGGTTGAAAGAGGCTAAGTGAATGACCTGAAATGTCCTTTGACACCAAGAAAACAAGATAAATTATAGAATGAGTGAAAAAACGATAAGGAATCCCTTTTGTGTGTGGGAACAACCTCTCACCTGCGGCTGCAAGGTGCTGCTGTCTCAGGGAAAGTTGAGACTTGTGCCAAGAGAGGGACTTGTTTTGGTTGGTTTTTGGAGAGTGTGGGAGCGTGATATGATCATTTATAAAGCACTTTACAGCAACTCTCACAGCATAGACACACCTTTCAACTACTCTCCCCAAAGCAGGTTTAATCAGTAGTCACTTTTTGACTTAACACATGACTCAAAAGCAAACTCTTGCATGTTTGGCTGGTTGGAGCAGATTCTCTATTTGGCTTGCGATACAATTTGGGTTTTTTTTTTTTTTTTTTTTAAAAGCAGTAGAGCTTAGATGACACAAGCAACAAGGCGAGTTGGCTTGCAAAAATTTAACCAAACACGCCATGGAGTTACATTTAAACAGTCATGTGACTTACAGACGGTGGTAAAGGAAGATCCACATTACTGTTAGGTTAAAATATGAAGTCTGCTAGTAAAGAAATCTATCTTTATACAGACTTTAGTGGATGACATTTGAGGAAGTCACATGTTGGCATGAGGGGAACTCAACTTACTTGTTACCAAATGCACTGTTCCCAAGTATCAGTTCAAGACATTTGGGTTAGCGTTCATGAAGCATGTCAGTTTCTTACAGACTGTTTTCACAATCACACAAATGAATGAATACATACACTGAGTGTTACACATAAATGACGTCTGTGAAATTTGCTGAAATGTTATTATTTTTTTAAGGAAGTGGTAGGTATTTTGTCTCAATGCCCGAAATAGTTAAGCACTTTCCCAGTTATCTCTGTTTAGTGAACCTAACACAGCACAATGTGAAAATCCCTTTTGCTTCTTGATGACCTGTTCTTAAATCTGATTGAAACTGACAAACTCACAATGATAGTTTATGTGTTCTGGGAGTTATAGGCATTTGAAAGATTGTAGAGGGAGAGAGTTGAATGGGTTATAGTAGCCTATTCAGGCCAGCAGAGACGCACAGGAAAGAGGAGAAAATTCACTGAAATCACTGTGACATTCAATTTATTTAATGAGGGTGGATAATACTGCGGAAATTACACATAATTCTTAGAACAGCAGCTTCTTGGTCGCGACATGTTTTCAAGTTTTGCTCTCGCTCAGGTAACAACATACTTCCTCAGACAGAGACTTTGTGAGCTTATTTCCCCAATATGAACTGAATTTCAATAAAACTTCAGAAACTGCTGTTTTCTTGTGTCTTTAAGGGAAAACCATCAAGAGGGATCAAAGTTATATGAAATTCAAATTAAGTGATGGAAAAAGGTGATAATATGAATTTCTTTGGTGGGTGGGGCGACAGTGGGAATCTGGACATATCACATCACTATTTTTAAAATCCAGCATAATGTCCCATCATTTGTCATTTTCTAGTAAAAAGTTAAGGCTAAGGCACTGTAATGACTCAGATCAATGAACATTCAAGTAGTTGCAGTGAGAATGTGAACTGCATTTATTGGTATTTGTGGTTTAGGCATCACAGACCTGCGGATGTATCATTAATAGGAGGATGAGTAAACTCTAACTGTAGCCTCTATGGAGGGTAATGAAGTAATAGCTCCGACTCATAAGCAGCTGTCAACGTGACTAAATTATTATAACATTTTACTGAGTCTGCTCAGTGGCAGTTTAGGTTTGTTGATCATATAGATGAAAGTTTTTTTTTGTTGATTCTCTGAATAATCAAGCCGTCACTTCTTTTGTTTTGGTTTGGGGTGTGAGTAACTCTCTCTCTCTCTCCCTCTCTCTCCCTCCTCATTGTGATTCGCCTCTCCTTTATTTGCCGTGGGACTCCCCCTCCTCCTCTCAGCAGCGCCTCAAAAGCGCGATCCATGGTGCGAAAGCCTCCTTTTCTCCGTTTTCCTGCATGATGGCATTCTTCAAATATCTTCGCTCTGTTAAGAATGGACTTATCCTCTTCTCAACTCCATTTCTCCTTCTTCCGCTGCCTTTAGTGATCGGGACACCGGTATGTAGCTAATTTAGATAAAACAGAATTGATTTAGATGAAACTTCGCCACATTGATAAAACTAAAGAAATTCGGCAAAATGAACGATTTTGGCATACAATGATTCATGTGTTGGGTCGATAAGCTAATGATTTGTTGGTTTTCTGTTCCACATAGAATTTATTTTTCACATTTTAAGTGCTATACTTTAAATAGAGAAAACCTGACTTCTTGTTGATGCAGTGTCTTTCATTTTTAACACACTAAGAAACTTAACCCATGCGTAAATTCAGTGTATTCAGCAATCCAGCGATGTTTTTTCTCTTTTTTTTCCTTTTTCTTTCTTTTTTATCTTTTTTCTTTTTTGCCTGAAATGCTCTTTAAATGAGTGAGTCAGCAGTGGTTCTCTCGTGCACCTGTTGATGCGGCTCTCAAGTGCACAACAGCGCACTCGGGGGAAACTACATGAGAGCCGCTGCCCTGCGTTGCCTGAGGCTGGTGCACTCTGAAGTCCTGTTGATTTAACTCTTTGTTGTTAACATGAAGGGTCATGTCCAGCGTGGGAACACAGGAGTCAAAGGGCTCTGTCCACGTTGCTACCACTACATGTGACATACAGACATGCACACAGGCTGTAAGCATGTTATGATAGACACAGGCATGGACACAGAGGAGAGGCATGCCTAAG
This sequence comes from Selene dorsalis, assembly GCA_900303245.1. Taxonomy (NCBI): domain Eukaryota; kingdom Metazoa; phylum Chordata; class Actinopteri; order Carangiformes; family Carangidae; genus Selene; species Selene dorsalis. The sequence goes on along the minus strand of OMNW01034853.1, from coordinate 27,655 downwards.
GCCACTGTGAACAGAGGTGCTCTTCAGAGAGATGAAGACTCACACTGACAGGAGACTTTAGGAGGCTGTGGTACATTTAAGTCTACAATCAATCAAGGCATATAAAAGTTTTTAAAAGTCTAAATTACAAGGGTTGGAAGGAAATAACTCATGGCAAATGAGCAGGTGATGCCATAAAATCATAGTAAAATTCCAAGGCTGTTCCAGGGCACTGTGTTGACAAATGTACATGCAGGTGACCTGAAACAATAGCAACAAAAAGAGGACTTATCTTTACCCTTTGAACCACCATAACATCCCACTAAAGATTATGCAACACTTCTGAAACTGTTTTGTTGCCTTATGGCATCTTTACAACAAGAATCCTACCTCTAAAAATTTGAAAATTTGTGTCTGTATTTGCTGATATGTCTTAACATGTCTGTTTGTTTTTATGCAGGAGGCAGAATGTGCCTATGTGATAATCCTGATGGCGGTGTACTGGTGCACAGAGGTGCTACCACTGGCAATAACAGCTCTCCTCCCAGCGCTTCTTTTCCCCTTGTTTGGCGTCATGCAATCCAAAGATGTAAGTGAAGCAGCTGTGTGCAGAACTTGGTCCGCGAGGATGAATGTCTCTGCTCACATGTGCCACTCTGCTGTTTCAGGTGTGTATGCAATACCTGAAAGACACAAATTTGCTGTTTGTGGGGGGGCTGATGGTTGCTGTTGCTGTGGAACACTGGAATCTGCACAAGCGCATCGCCTTGAGAGTGCTGCTCTTCGTTGGTGTGCGCCCAGCACTGTGAGTGGCACTTCCACACCCTCACAGCAGATTCTCTTTAAGACGGGCATTCATTTTCAAAGCATATCTAATCAGAAACATCTAACATAGATAAGACCGCTGTTTGAAACTGACTTTAATCGCTGTCATAAATGTCTGTCTTTGCCTGTCTTTCTTGTTGGTTGTAGTGTAACACTTACTGGCCCATCTTTCAATCCAACACTAATAATATGTTCTCCTTTTTTAATCCTCCCCGCAGTTTGATGTTGGGCTTCATGGGTGTGACAGCCTTCTTGTCCATGTGGATCAGTAACACAGCTACCACAGCAATGATGGTGCCTATTGTCCAAGCTGTGCTAGAGCAGCTCAACAACAGTGAGGCAGAAATGCCTCAGATCCTCAGCTCAGAGGAGCTGGTCGAGACATCAGAGAGTGACAGCAAACAGCCTTCACAGACAGAGAAACAAAACGAGGGACAAGGTGAGGTACAGCCAATGGTCTGTCTGTCTGGCCAAGAAAAAAAAAACTTTTTATAACATCACAGCATCATTGACTCTTTCCGCTCATAAAACTGTATTGCTCCTCGCTCTTTGTTTGAAGGCCCAGTGGTGGTGACTTTCTTAGATGTGGGAGTTGAGGCAGCCAGGCATAAGGAGGCAGTGGAAAGGCAGAGAATGTGTAAAGGGATGACCCTATGCGTTTGCTACGCTGCCAGCATTGGAGGCACTGCCACATTGACAGGAACTGGTCCAAATCTGGTGCTTAAAGGCCAGATGAACCAGTAAGTATTTTCTTGCCATTTCTAAGTAGCCGCCCAATATTAAATACAATCTTTTTAACAAAAATATTTCCTTCCATTTTGTTGTTTTCCTCAGACTGTTTCCTGAGAATGGAGATGTGATTAACTTTGCCTCCTGGTTTGGCTTTGCCTTCCCTAACATGATCCTCATGCTCACATTGGCCTGGCTTTGGCTGCAGTTTGTCTTCATGGGATTCAAGTGAGTTTGGTGATGGCTAAAGCCTAATTATAGTGACAGAGACTTGAATCAACATCAAGAAACTTGTACCGCATAAAGAGTAATGACTGACTGTAGAGGTGAGACTTCTTTTTTCCCATGTGATCCCTCCAGCTTCAAGAAGACGTGGGGCTGTGGGGCTGTGAAGACAGAGAAGGAGATTGCTGCCTATAATGTGATCCGTGAGCAGCACCGTATGCTGGGGCCCATGTCCTTTGGAGAAATCAGTGTCCTGAGTCTCTTCATTCTGCTGGTAGTGATGTGGTTCACAAGGGATCCAGGCTTTGTTGAGGGCTGGGCAACAGATATCTTCAACTCCAAAGCAGAGTTCGTATACAAGATTTTTCAATTTCTAAATCTGTATTTAACCGTCACTCATACAGTGATCTAGAGGATAAAGTCTTAGTATAATTGAGTTTGTTCACTCTTTCATCCCTCCCCCTCTCAGGTATGTGACAGATGCCACTGTGGCAGTCTTCATTGCTGTCCTTCTCTTTGTACTGCCCTCTAAACCCCCCCGTTTTTGTTCATGGAGGACTCAACGTTTTGACGCAGGTGAGTGGACATTCTGCATAGCTTATGTGTCATGTGGGTCACACAGAGATGGGGTTGGTTCAATGATTCTACACTGACATTAAATTTATTGGATCTGCAGTACCCCATCAAACTGGCGCAACTCCACCTCTGCTCACCTGGAAAGTTGTACAGAAGAAGTTACCATGGGGCATCGTGCTTCTTCTTGGAGGTGGCTTTGCCTTGGCCAAGGGCAGTGAAGTAAGTGGCACTGACAGTTGTATGTTAATGGAGAAACTGGCCAGGAGCTAACACAAAATATGGTATGAATGATAATGCTTTTGCAGGGGGAAGGTGGTTTGATGGTGTCATAGTTGAGTGTGTTCAAAATTTAAATGTCATGTAATGTGTAGTTTCTTACCTAGTGGTGGAGGTGGCCTTCATGACTGTTACTTCTAACTACTGTGCCTTACTAACACAAAGTAAGAGACCATTATGAGACAGACTAGTTAGCACGCTAACTCCCATAGTACTCTAAGTGTTCTAACACCTCAAAGATTTCAAGATTTTTTTTAAAGAAATGGCATTTTGATCAAATTGAGCATCTTGTGTATAGAAACTGCAAAATGAATAGATATAGATAGATAGATAGATAGATAGATAGATAGATAGATAGATAGATAGATAGATAGATAGATAGATAGATAGATAGATAGATAGATAGATAGATAGATAGTGTTCAGGGAAGAGTTTAACATTGTATACAATATGTTTATGTCACATATATCCCTCTCAGGAATCAGGACTCTCAAAGTGGATGGGTGATCAAATGGCTCCCCTTCAACATATCCCTCCCTGGGCAATTGCTGTTGTCTTGTGCCTTCTGATTGCTACCTTCACTGAGTGCACTAGTAATGTGGCTACTGCCACCCTCTTCCTACCTGTCTTGGCCTCAATGGTAAGTTCTCAAAGAGAGTAAAATGTGTTTGATGGAGAAACAGCAGATGTAGGATCTGAGCCTGCAGGAGACAGACAACCATGTTTAGCAGCAGGGGTTCAGTGAGGTGAAGTGCTTCATAGTGTAACCTCTTTTGTACCCAATTTCCCCAATAGGAGACTGGCTCTGAAACCACTCCCAGTGGGAACCGGCCTATTTTCCCTTGTTTGGTCACCCATCTAGTTGGTCATTCAGGCTGAATGTGTTTGGTCCCCTTCCCCGGGCCCCTCCTCCCATTAATAACTTGCCAAACACACCAATTCAGCCCAGTGCCTTGTGATGCTGGCCACCTCACTGCTGCTGAAGAATGGCATTACTGTGCTTGCCAGTCAGACACTCAAGAGAACACCAAAGCTGGGTTGCGAAAGACAGTCCCAAGCAGGGGTATTCACATAGATATTCATTAAAGGCAAAGCCAAGTGGGTGCACGAGGAAAATAGCAATAGAGAGAAAAGAGGGAAAGAAAAGAGCATCTGATCAGTTTCTTGTAGCTGAAAGTGGAGTAGATGATACGTTGTGGCAATCATGGTTTGTGGCATGTCACTTTATGTGTCATCCCGTCAAGGGAATCTTTACCAGTCTGATTCAAAGAAAAAGCAGCTGATGATATAAAACACTGTCATCATGGAGACCAGATATACAGCCTGCAGTTTAAAGAACACTAACTATAAACTTTAAGTCTTTTCACTCTTTGTTTATTTTCAGAACCAGAAATTACTGTGCATGTATAAACTGCTGTGCTGTGGGATGTGTAATTCAGAGGCAAATTCCACAGAGTGATGTTTTCAGTGTTTCAGCAGTCTGCCATTATCGCTACATATGTAGTGCTTTTCTCTTTCAGATATCATGACTCAGCCCCAAGCTTGCAGGAATTACATCTTAATTACACCCACCTAATGAGAGTTTTCTCTCTACATTGAGCTGCTCACGTTTCACTCTGAGTTATGAGTCAGTGATTGTGGTGGCAGAAAAATAGCCAGCTGGTGAAGTGAAGGATTTAGTGATCAAGGCTGGACTGTTATCCCTGTCTCAGACCGTTGAAGCTTTCTGTGTGATTATTGCAGTCTCAGTCCATTGGGATCAATCCATTGTACGTCATGGTGCCTTGTACTCTGAGTGCTTCATTCGCCTTCATGCTGCCTGTTGCTACGCCTCCAAACGCCATAGTCTTCTCTTATGGATACCTCAAGGTCGCTGACATGGTGAGTGCGTCGGCGGTTTGTTGTGTGTATTCAGTAAATTATGCGTTGAAGACACTGTGTCTTTATGCCCATACACTTCATGCACATACACTGCTAAATTTCACTATACAGTGATGTTTCTTGGCAGGGAGCAAGAACTTCATAGACAGATTTGGTTGCCTTTGGACAGAGCCAGGAAAGCGGTTTCCCCATGTTTCTTGTCTTTAGGAAACATAGACTAAGATCACTGCAATGGCTGCTGGCTGCACCCCTATATTTAATGGACCAATTTTAGAGTGGTCCTGAGTTTACTACCTGTTAAAAAAACTTAATTTTTTTTAAAAACATCCGCACACAGCAGCAAATCTTATTCAACATTACAGTTTAACAGAAATTGTCAGCAGGTATTCATAGTGACTCTCACCTAACTTAAGAAAATGAATAAGCATATTTCTCAACTGAACTGTTGCTTTATGATCACTGTACTGTATCCTCTTCTCCACTAGGCCAAAACTGGAATAGTCATGAACATCATCGGCATCCTATGTATTACACTGGCCATCAACAGCTGGGGCAAGGCCATGTTTAACCTGGACTCCTTCCCCGTCTGGGCCAATGTCACTGGGGTGTGAATCTGCTTCCACCACAGGAGATGATCCATGCTCACCCTGCCCTCCCTATATCCACAAGTGCCACACAAAGATCTCTGGTCAAAGCAGCAGCATAGGACCACACAGTGGACTGCATGTGTCTGATTGCTGTTAGGGCACAAGCACACAAGGCTTGTTTTCTGTGACACCTGAGTATTGGCTGTGAAAGAAAGTGGTGATGAATATGAGTGGGAATTGAAGTAGAGTGGTTTAAGAATGAAATACTTTTTTACATTACGTTGTATCATAATGAAGTTACAGACCCCTTATGTCCATAAGACTTCAGTAGACAGACTGTTATCCACCTGAGCAGTCAATTCCAGAAATGCCATTCAAGTCAACTTTTTTTTTATTTACATGAATAAAACCAAAAGGAAGAATTCATGAGATCAAAGATGTTTTACACAGTCACGTCTTGATAGCAGAAGCCATGCTGCATAATGTAAGAACTTAATTTAGCCCATTTACCCAAGTCCAGCACTTGAGTACAACTTTGAAGTACTTTGACTTAAAGATAAACATTTCATGATATTTCTGCTTTTACTTAACTACATTTCAGAGGAAACATTTTTAATTATCTGACAGCTGTAGCTACTGGTTATGTTTCATTAAGATTTTATATTAAAAACATATCATGTTTTTGTAAAATATGTTCAATTTTTAAATAAAAATAAAAATATGTTACATTTTTAAAGTTTGATACATTGTTTAACTAGCCCACTGCAAACAGGTGTTATAATTGGCCCAGTTCAACCAGATACAACATTGAAACTATGTCAACACATTGATAGTGACCAAGAAAGATTACAACTAATAATATGACAAAGGTAGTCCTGCTTACCTGTATGCTTTACTTTTGATACATTTTTGTTAATGAAAAGAACATTTTGTTATAAAATATTCCCATCTCCCATAACAGATTCAATAAGTTTTGGAAATATATATTGGACAAAAACTTGACCACAAGTAAAGAAGTACTTTTGCCCCTTTGTATCCAAATCATCCCTTGCATCTGTACATACACAGAATATGGGGGGATGTGATAGTTCCAGCATCAGCTGAACTTTGAACTGGATCATCACTGCAGAAGTAAGAAATCTGTATCTCCCTTGTATGAACATACTGACCTATTGTACTGTAAGCAAGGTTTCAGTATTTCGGTCAATACAGTATGTGCTGACACTGTGAAATGTTTCACTGCAATAATAAATTTAGACTGAATTGCAATAAAGTGGTATTTAATAATCACTGTATGTTTTTTCCTGAAAATTCAACACTTTTGTACTTTTTTGTACTGATCTTTTCTGCATAACTGTCGAGTTGACTGAAGAAATAAAAATTTTCACTGGCTTATGACAAAATATTAAAATAAAAGACATCAGTTTTAATATAGTGGGTTTTAATGTATCTTTCTTGTAAACATCCATTTACATATAGTGATTTAACAACACTGGGTTAGCGTAGAACCCCTAGTGGGATTTAACAAATGAGACATTCATGCAATATTTGAAATTCTGGGTTTAAAATTTAAGCAGCTGGTTTTACAGAAATATCATAATAGTCTGGCATAAGCTTTCAAAGAACTCAGAGGCTTTTATAAAGCAGGTGGACAGAAAACTCAGGTTTAAAAACAGCATTGTCATCCCTTACTCATCCAAAACCTTCATCATCAACCCATTCTTTCTCAACTTAATATGACTATTACTTGTGTTTTAAAGTGCTCACGTGTTTCTCTGCCTCTCGCTTAGTGACCTCTCGTCTCGTGCACAAATCTTATATAATCCCGTAAACACAGTGCGGCGGGTCACAGTAATCTTGCACTGAGAGGCCACACCTAATGTTTGTAGGCAAGAGTTCTGTGTCATTTCATTTGGCCGAGACTATACGTGAGCCAAGGGTCAAGGCAGTTATATGGTCCAGTATCGTCTTGCATCATAAGAGCTCAAAGAAGAAGCTCTTGTCACCTCAGAAAATGTATATATTCATCCACATTACAATCCTATGGGTATGGGGTGATTATCAGTCATCACAATGAGCATCATACTTCCCAGGAAAAAGACATAAGATCATCAATCATAAACTACACATGACAGTTAACAGACCCAAGTCGTGTTGATGGTTGCAACAACAGTAGCGTGTAGAGAGAAATGAAAGGATCACGTGAAAGTTCTCCCGTCAACAATTAAAATGTTAGACGGTTTTAAAGTGGTTAACGAGCGGTTGGGTGCATAGAGCAGTTGAGATCACTATGATCTTGGGCCCACTGGAGAAAAAGAACTTGTATAATTACAGTGCCCTTCTCTCCCTTTGCTGCCTCTCAGCCACCCACTCATTATCCAATTGAAACACATCCTCATGTATCATAGCCTCCATTATTGGCTATATATACAAGGCTTCAGAAGGACTGAACCTGCAAATTGTTCTTTGCTGGGGTTTCATGCGACTGACTGCACACATAAGACCTCTGCTGAACCCAAAAGCATGTTATAATCTAGGCCTTGCTGTTGCAGAGTAAGCAAGTTCCAAGCTTAATAAATGACTCGCAGACAAATATAAAGTTTTTGGGGATTCAGGAAAAATCTTTCAGGCACACAACAGGCCAAAAAGCACAGTTTCTGTGTCTCAGTGTCTCATCTACCTGTTGCATTGGAAAGTATTTTGTGGATGGGAAGGTTTTTTTTAAAGCCACAGTGGCCGTTGTTCTTTTCTGTATCAGTTACACATGAGCACAATACGCACCCTGTTTGATACAATCAATCCTCCTTGGCACATAAAGACTTGTGTGTGGAGATGGTTTCAGTTAGCATCCAAATATCCAATGAATTTGCGTACAAGAGGCCAGGGGCTAAAAGATCCAGAGGAGGACAGAGAGCCTTTCTTTGCACTCTTTCGGCTGAAGTCCATTTATTCTGACCAGGCTTAAGTAAGAGTAAAAATAAAATAATGAATAAAATAATGATGAATTAGAGGTGATAACACAGCCACTGAAAGAGCTTTTTAGCACTTACATAATCTTCTTTACATCCAAAGGATGAGTCTTCGTCCACATCATGTGCATGAGAGTAGCCTACAGGTCAAACCAGATCTTTAGCCATGCTGTCATTGTTGCTCTTCAGTCAGTCAGTCCATCAACCTCATGGAGCAGCTATCCTGACTCGTTGTAGTGCTGTTTATACAAGGCTGGATAATCAACTGGGTGAAGTGGGCACCTGTCTTGAGGATAGAAAGCAAGACCCCCCATAAAGCCATGGTTTTACTCAGTGGCGTGTATTTAACTTAAAGGAGAGATTCCCCTTTTCCACAAATTAAAATAGTTCCCGGGTGTCTTAAAGACATGTCTGTGACATGCTTCGGTCAAAATACCCCAAGGATCAAACATCACAGCTCTTTTCATCCACTCAAAACAGCCCTGTTCAGAGCGGCTGGTTTCAGTCCCCTGTCCCTTTAAATACAAATGAACCACTGCTAGCCCCGCCCCACCTCTTCTACCGGTACCGGTACTCACAGGTAGTGATGGTATTATGCAAATTCTAAAACTAATGACATCATTGTCTGACAACCAGGGAACAGCTTGAAAAACCACATGGATTTCAATCTAGGGAGCAAATTACAGATTATTTTGTTAATTCTCACATTTTGGGGGTCGGAGGGCAAGACAAATACCGAAATTTATATCCACTGGCATCATGAAGGGACTCAGATATAGGTCCTTTTTTATTACCTGTCACTGGTCAAAAGCTAATTTAAGTTTTTTTCTATTTCAGCTGATATTGTGCTTACACCATGCATATTCCCAAACTGTTTTTAGTCGTATCACCACATGGCAAAGGAGGATACATATCAAGTAATTTCGATTTTATCTGGTCATTCAGTGGCAGTCAACAATTAGACTGTGACCACTGTCATTCTCAAGAACTCCACTGCTATCATTGGAAAGATGTTTTATTTCATTCAATACAGCTCTCTTTTACAGTCACTTTGTGGTGCTTTCTTGGGGATGCCATGGATTTACCTCCTGCCAGGAAATGCATCCAGAACACTGCATCTTAGGGACAGTTCTCTTTTAGACACTTTGATTTGCATGGGCCACACATGTGCTCAGGAGCAGAGTAAGGGATGACTCATAGAACTGTATGACCACAGTTCATGTGTTCTTTGCACCACTTCACTCTCAAAAAGGCCATTTTTTGGTGTAATAAGAGGTTGAGAATGAAAACCTACTATTGTGTTCCTCCCTGTTTTGATGAACTGCTAGGTCAATTGAGTCCCACATTGACATTTATGAAGTTGCCTGTCTGTTTTTCTCTTTCATGTCCAAACAAAGCACAGGCTGTTTGGTGACCAAAGAGCGTGCACCTCTACTCTTAAGTGCCGACCAGTGACGTCTTCCCTTTAGACCTCCTGGAAAGAACCAACTGATGCTGTGGTTGTTCGGTGTAACAAACATGATTGCGCCTCTTGTGAAAGAGACCTGTGTGATTGTTTTTATGTTCAGGTGGTAAGAATAAATGACAGAGTTGAGCCAGCACATGATCTAGTGGTGAAGTTACAGAATTTGTCATAGGGATCAAACCTGAAACCACTTACCTTGAATGCACTTTGTTTTCTTAATTATGGATAACGTACTGTTGTCTTCACTTCCTGCAATGATGTCACAGTGCTCTGAAATGAAGTAAGAAAATTAATGATGGTATGGGCGACAACATATCCTTTTTCAGACCCCTTTAAGCAACTTGCTAGATTGGATTATAGATAATTAAGACATGAAAGTATTCTTAAAAACATTGGTCTTCATAGTCATACCAAGAAAGTGCTAATTACAGGGGTCAGGGATTATGAAATTATGAAATGGCATTCTTAATTACTGGTGGTTTGGTAATAAACTCATTAATAATTGCAAAGACATGCCTCTTAATTTAAAGTCTTAAGTCTTAAACAATAGCACTTTTCATAATAGCACTTTTCATAAATTAATGTTGAATTAAAGCAAATTTGTGGACAGTCAGGAATAAACAAGTTACTTCAATGGACCAACAGATTATCTCTGAGGTATAAGGTCAGTGGTTAATGATTAGTTTCATTCCATATGTGATGTGCTGTGTCCATAAAAAAACTTGAAACTCATTGTGAAGCTTAACGTAAAGCATAAGTCATTAAATTGGGAAATGGCTCCATCTGTTGGGACAAAGCTGCATCAATAGAAAACATTTCATCTGGTGTCTCTTCACCCAGTGACCTTTGGAGTTAACACCAGCTGACTCACAGGAACTAACTAACTGTTACAGCTTTCACGTGCCTTATGTCACTTTTCATCAACACGCACACTCACTAACAGAGATCCTCCCCTCAACTGAATATACAGGGTCTCAACAGCCACATACACCTGTGAAAGGAGCTAAACATACCTGTTGAATCATGGAGAGCAGCGCACAGGGTTCATCTGTTTCTTCCTGGAGTGAATGTTTTGTACTGAAGCGGATCCGCATGTTGGTCCCTGTTGGTTTCAAGAGAGAAATCCAAGAGTTATCTACACTGGCCGGACCTGTGGTAAGTGGTTTCCCTTTAACAGGGCACCTACAATTGCTGTTCAATCACTCAGTCTTTCTACCATATTAATAATGTTAAAGAGTGCTGATAATAATTATGTTATGTTACTTTTCTCTTAAGGTTATATCCCAGTTCATGGTTTTTGCCGTGAGTTTAGTCAGCACTATTTTCTGTGGCCATCTGGGAAGGATAGAGCTGGCATCAGTGTCCTTAGCCATAGCAGTAAGTAATATAATGTGAAAAATGTTCTCACAAGTAAAGCCAACAGAGCTACAAAATATAACCCACTATATATTTCTGTCATATCCTCAGGTCATTAATGTTACAGGTATTTCTATCGGCTCTGGGTTGTCATCAGCATGTAATACTTTGATTTCTCAGGTAAGAGTTTCAGCTTGTCATACCCATTTTTTTTCCAGATATGACAAATGTTGTCAAAAGCTTGAAAGAAAAAACAAAACAAAAACACAGACACACACACATTTATACATGTTCTATTTTAGACCTTTGGGAGCCGTAACTTCCTGAGAGTTGGAGTCATTATGCAGCGGGCCATCCTCATTTTACTATTGGCATGTTTTCCCTGCTGGGCAATCCTCATTAACACAGAACCCATTCTGCTGGCGGTAAAACAGGAACCAGAGGTGGCCAGGTCAGTTGTCTCAAAAAAAAGAAAGAAAGAAAGAAATCACTCCCTGTCCACCTGCTTGTTCATTTTTTTGTTGATACTGATGTAATATCTTTCTTTAGGCTGGCTCAGATGTATGTGAAGATTTTTATGCCAGCGCTTCCTGTAAGTATGTCTAGTTACAACTAATTTTAGTTTGTTTGGATGTCTAACTTCAGGTGTACTGTAGCTGAACAGTAAACTTGAAAAAACTGACTTCAGAACTTGGCACCATAAAACTGAGATGTCAAATCATTTTATATCTTGAACACCACATCTCACGTGGTGATTTTAAACCTTTAACCCGTTTACAGATTTCTGTCATCACTGATTCTGTCTGTGTGTTTGGGATTTTGTATGACTGATATTTCTTCCCCTGTTATTATATCTCTCTGTTTCTATATTGTGGCCTACACATTATATGATATCTTGATTGTTTTGTCTTTGCAGGCAACATTCATGTATTCATTAGAAACAAGATATCTGCAAAACCAAGTAAGTCCATAATTACTCAACATTAAGTAACAATACAGTTTGATGATATAAAGTGGGGTCATGGAAATTGACAGAAAAATTCTCTTTGCTTGCTTTCTATTCATTTGGCCACAATGTAGATCCAGGCTGCATAATAATGTGACATTAGGGATTAATACTATCTCAATTCAAATGGTAATGAGGTCAGTGCTGCCGAAATTTCTCTGTCAGGGGACTTGTGAGTGAAACCACAAGCCTCAAAGTGCTTAGTCATAAACTGTGCAGTAATTTCTGCTAACACTGTCCTCACAAGGCCGCTTCACTTTTTTTTCTCAAACAGTAGAAGTCCAATTTGGCTCTTTATCAGGTGCAGACATATCCATGATTTGTTGAATTATACATCTCCTCCCTGTTAATGGGAGTGAACCCACAGTGGGGAAACCATGTGAGTAGCTCCTGCAGTCATGTGGGTTCTTCCTTTGTCTGTGTCTAACAGGAATCATTTGTGACACTATTACTCTAGGGCATCATATGGCCTCAGGTAATCACAGGCTTTGTGGTCAATCTTCTTAATGCGCTCATCAACTATGTTGTTCTCCACGCATTAAATATGGGAGTAGCGTGAGTATCGTTCATTGCACTGCACATGGCTCCTTCAGTGTCACCATCACTGGTGGCATCATATAACCAAAATTGTATTTTACAATGTTCTTTGCAGTGGTTCTGCAGTTGCCAACACCATTTCTCAGTTTGCCATGGCAGGAATTCTCTATGCTTATATCATGTGGCGAGGTCTTCATAAGGCCACCTGGGGAGGTGAGTCCATTTACAGTTACAGTTTACAGTTTTTCCCAGTGTGTGTTATAAGCTCCTTATGGTCTCAGTCCGTCTGGTCAATCAGATTTGCTTTGAACTTATCAGCCATCCAGAACTCTCCGTTCTCTCTGTATCAATTGTTTAGTCTTTAGTTTTTTTAGCCTATTTATTGTATAATTTTAGTTGTTTGTATCATGTCCTTGTATTAATGCTAACTTTTTAATTCTGATTTTTTATGTATTTTTATTAGCTTTCAACTTTTAATCATTAATATTATTATTATTACTATTTTTTTT
>OMNW01034852.1:13594-25137 GCA_900303245.1 Selene dorsalis | reverse complement strand
ATATATATATATATATATATATATACAGCTTTCAGCCCCCTCATCTTGTCAAAACATTTGACCATTATGTAAAAGTATTTATGTACGACAGAACCCATTATGGATGCTGACACTTGAATACATTTTTGGCCACCAAACTACATTGTTGTAGACTGTCCAATTACAGTCTGGAAGCCTTCACGGTGAGACGAGACGAGACAATGTGAGGAAAACAAGATGCAAATGTGAGTATTAAAGGAGTGTTAAAGCCTGTAAAATCAACAACAAAGAGTTCTGGGTCTGGCCTGTGGTCTCCTCTCACCCAGGAGGCATCCTCATCAGATGTCTGAACCACCTCAACTGGTTCCTTTTGATGCCCCATCTTACCCTCTGTTGTGGATAAAACTCTGAGACACTTGTTCCAGCTAAACTGTGGCTTCAGAAGATGCTGATTGTCAACGCTGCCACTTCTCACTTGACTTCATTTTGATGAAGCCAATGGGGCCACATCTTATGCAAATAGTAAAGATGCAATCCTGAGGCTCCCAAAATAGACATACTCCTCTCCTCAGCTGCACCTTGAGATACCTGTCCATGAATACCACAAACAGGACAGTCAATTTGGTCCCTGCACAACCAAAGTCACAACTGTGACTTTGGTTGTGCAGGGACCAAATGGCTCATCACAATAAATCAAAATGGAAAAGTTCATTTCTTTCAGTAGTTCAATTCAAATTGTAAAACTCATATATGATATAGATTCATTACACAGACTGAAATATTCCATGTCTTTATTTCTTTTCATTGTAATTATTATAATGAAAACCCCAAATTCAGTATCTCAAAGAATTAGAATACAGTGAGAAAGTTCACTATTGTAACCTAATGGTGTGACACTCTAATCAGCTGATTAATGCCACCTGCAAAGGTTTCCTGAGCCTGGTTCAGTAGCTCCACTATCATGTGGAAGACTGCTGACCTGACAGTTGTATTGTCATTTATTGGGATGCACCTGTATGTGCTGAGCGGCTGATTCAGAATTGCAATCTAGTGTGGCTGAGGGTCCATGACAGTGAGCAGGACCCCTAGAGAAACCAGTCATCATAGTTCTGTTTAAGTTGGCTTCGCAACAAAGACGTCATGTGACCAGCGCATGCAGTAGTCATATGGTTGTCAGCCAGAAGCTTCAAAATACACCTCCGCTTTAAAGCCAAACCTTACAGTTCACTTCAGATGATATAGATGATTTACTGAGATGCACCTACACTGTGGCTTATTAATGAGGCAGATGAGAGTCAGGTGTGTCTGACTGAGACCAGACAGAACCAGTGTCAGCACCATGCCCAGTCTACACACACACACACACACACACAAGACAGACAGAACAACAGGGAACAAAGAAAAACTGGAGGATCCTAACACCTGAATCTGAGATCCTTTCCAGAACCCATAACATAAACTTTGGTGTCTGTGTGTTATATTATTGTTTTAAGGGGGGAACTATGCAAGCCACTTCTCCACTGTTTCGCTAACCCTCCTCCGGGCCATGTGCATTTGTTTACAACGAAGCAGGCGAAAGAAAAAAGCAATCCATGGAGCGGTGGATAATGTTATATATCATATACGCTGTTACGTCGTGTATATTTGTGTAGTCTTATCTGTCATAAACAAGATATTATGGGTTACGGGGCACGTTTGTGTCGCAGAGATGAGAGCTGGGACAACAGGTCAGTGGCACTGATCTTGCAAGGTTGGTTATTTGGTGAAGAGACGCTGCATGGAAGACAGAGAGCCTCCATTCTCCCTGTAACAAGTCATTTGTCTAACCATCACAATTACTCTGAAGCTGTTTAATTAAGGTAAAAATGTATAGCTATGGTAAAAAAGTCTGCACAGTTCCTCTTTAAATAGCTACTCTTCTCTGAACTACTGAAGTTCTCATTCTTTTGTATTTTCTTAAAAAAATGTAAATTAAATCTTATATAACAATTAACTTTATAGAAGTTAGAGTTACAGTCAAAACGCTCATTAATCAGAATAAAGTAAAAGTCTATTGGCACCTCTCTCTCTATAGTCTCAGGCTTTTGTTCTCACACATTGTAGGATGTGATGAAATCATGATAAATACGGTCATTGTTGTAAGTCCTGTGGGAAAGTAAAGTTGTGTTCACCTTTCAAAGATCAGGGAGACTGGACTGATACCAAACTGAAAGAGAGCAGCTATGTGTTGAAACACAAGAACACAAATTGTCTGTGTGATGTATTACTGCGTGGGACTGGTTGAATTGCTGCAAGAAAGAAGAGATGTAGAGGTGGAGAGAGAGACTGAGAACAACAGGGAAAGTGAGATGCCAACCCAAACAAGTGAGAATAAACTCAGTCTTGTTTTTTTTCTTGTTTGATCTGTTAATCCCTAATGCCTCCCTTTGTGTTTTTTCTCTCTCTTTTTTTTCCAGATTTGTGAGGTTTATTGTAAAATTAATTAAACAAAAGTGTCATTTTCTTCTAGATAAAGAATTGCTAGCCATATGTTGTGGCTGTACCACAGCATTGCATTTGGGAAGTTAGTGACATTAAGTCAAGAGCGTGACTCACATGCCAGTATCCAATGGAAGACAAATTGGGCATTGGTTTCCCAAAACACTGTGAGACCAACATCCTGTACAGACAGACGCTGACAGAAACCTGACTGCAGTGAGACTAATTCATCTAGAGCATTTTCACACCTGAAAGTCCAAAACAAGGTTTGTGTTTTTGCTCCACTGTCTAACATTTGATCCAGTGGTTTGGGTGTGCTTGCATTACCAAAGAACTTTTTGTTTCTTTTTTTTTAAGTTGAAGTAAAATAAGAGTTTAAAGGAGACATATTGTGCTGTTTCATATTTTACAACATCCTTACAATGTTATAATGTCGTATGTCCGTGCAAAGTTGCACAACATGAGCTATAGAGGTCCTGCTGTAATCCACCAATGAGATTTCACATGGTTTCCAGTCTCTCTGAACACTCAGTTGCGACATTGGTGCAAAACCTGACGTAAGGTTTTACTGTCCAATGAGGATGAATGCCCAAACTGCAAGGGATCTGACCAAAACATGCCCACGACGCCCGACCCCCATCTCCCCCTGCTCCCACACCAAAGAAGAGAAATATGTCTCACCGAACATTCTGTCAGTGTTTTTTTGGTTGCAACAGAAAATCACAACTGTTTTCCTTCCTCAAAAAAGATGAAAACTGTTGGTCAGACTCGGGGTCCAACATGTATGGATGCACCTCGTAGCCGGCCATGTTTGTAAAGCTGACCAGTATTTAACAACGCAAGGTAAACAAGCACACATGGGCCTCCACTGAGCCATCCAATCAGAGGAAAGCAGGGGGGCAGCAGCCAAAATGAAGCGTTTTACGAAGTGGCTGCGTAGTGCTTGAAATCTGGATTTTTCTTGACATCTGTACGAGAAAACTAAGGAGTTTTTGGAGCTGAAAATCAGGCAGAACTAAAGTGGCACAGTGGTAAGCACAAAGCAGGAAAATATGCTTAATATGTCTCCTTTAAGTGTTTTGGGGGAGATTTTTGCCTTTAATTGATAGGACAGATGAGAGAGACAGGAAATGGGGAGGCAGAGAGAGGGGGAATGACGTAGCAAATGGCCACCGGGGAAATCAAACTGGAGCTGGCTGCAACCAGGACTGTAGCCTCTACAGATTGGGCGCCTGCTAAACCCAGTCAGCTATATGGCGCCCCACTAAAACCAGTCAAGCATTATGTGGATTAACAACCTTAAAAATGTGTACAAAATCAATTACTTACCACTAGTTAGTCGAATAATAGAGGATTTACAGAAATTGATAAATTTACCTATTACTTTGATTGGCCGAATAAATTGCATTAAAATGAAGATACAACCAAGGCTGCAGTACTTCTTCCAGTCCTTGCCACTCAGCTTTTTTAAAAACCTTACCAAACGTATTAGACAGTTTCTCTCACTGGCCTCGTGCGTTGCCAGGAAGTGCATAGCCTTCACATGGAAGTCTGATTCCCAACTTTCTATAGGACGATGGGCTTCAGAAATGTATAGCTGTGTTCCACTTGAAAAACATTACACATACTCTCAGGAATGATTATAATACCTTTACAGAGATGTGGCAGCCATATTTAGCATATATGGACACATTGCCGGCTGCTATGGTGGACGGGTTGTAGATTTGCAAGCTCTATGTCATCAATGCTTAGTGTGGTTTGCCTTGCCTCTTGACTGTTTTTATCATTTTATTTATTTTTATTCATATGTTATTTTCTTGTTTTACCTTTTTCTTTTCCTCTCTCTTTCTCAGTTTGTTGGTGGGTGGGTTGAGGGAGGGGTTTGAAGTTAGTGTTTTCATGTATATCGTGTTAAATTAAAAGCTGAAAATAAAATATTCTAAAAAAAAAAACAAACAAACATTATGTGCATCAGGAAGCAGTTGCTCCACAATATTCCCCCAGGAGAAACTGTGGTAGTACGGTGCCCACATCTCTGAAAACATCCAAGCGCATTTCCAAACTTCATGGATTAACTTGGATAAAAAATGTTGTGAGTTGTGGATAAACTGACAACACATCTTGAGTCATGCCTCTGTCGCCCATGAAAAAGCAAACTAATTCTCAAAATGTTCTTTTTTGTGATAATATATTTACATTTTTCATACAGCTGCATCAGCTGTGTTTGTCCAGCTTCTGAGCAGAGCACCACTCTGCATTCCTCTTTGTGACTCATTTGATCATCTTTTCATTCATCTGGGCTTCTTATAAACCCCAAGAGGTTCCTGTAAAAAGTGGAACTGCACAAGTCTGTCTTGAGTCAGCCTGGATTAGATAAGTGTGGACTGAATTAGTGGAGTGACTTGAGGCTTAAATGGAGATGCCATTTTAGGCCTGGCTTAACAAGTCAAGGAACAAACACATCAAATGGGAATGAAACCAATGATAATAAAAGAGCAGTTTAAAAGCAAGTGCAGAATTAGCCAGCTCACCATGTTACATGCAAATGTGACCCTGCTTACCACGTGGGGGATATTATCAGGTCAGTCAAGGTGGACAGGTCAACAGCAGGATCTGGAGCACAGCTAAAACAGAGCTCTGTTGCATAGCAGTATAAAGGCTGAGTTGACAATGTGAAATAAGGTTTTTACCACACACACCTGCGTGTGTGTGGTAAAGGGCAAACACTTCCAACCACAACAAGGAAGAGAATGAGCACAGGAGCAGGTGCCTTTTCTAACCTGGGCCTGCAGGGAGGTGGATGGAGGAGTCAGGCCTGGAGCCGTGCTCACTTACAAATGGGCCTGATGATTATCATGAGTAGAAACACAGAATAAAGTAGCTTTGTGTCAAGAGTCTGTGTTTCGCTAACAATGTCCAGCAGACACAGGACATTAGGGATGGTCTGAGAGTTGAGCTCTATGATGATGGCTCCTGACCTTTTTTTCTCTCACAACTCCAGACACATGAACACTGAGATATATATTTAAATCATCTCTGGCTACTGCATGCACTAAGGTCACATGACGTCTTTGTTGTGAGGCCTACCAAAACAGAACTATGATGACTGGTTTCTCTGGGGGTCCTGCTCACTATTATGGACATTTTCTAGGCTCTATTCACTTCCTGTTTTATTTTGTTAATCTTCACCATCCTTGTCTCATGCCCACTTCCTGTGAAGTTTCCCGCTGGCTTGTCAGCCACACCTGCTCAGCACATACAGGTGCATCTCTATAAATGAGAATACAGCTGTCAGGTCAGTCGTTCTCCACATGGTAGTGGAGCTACTGAGCCAGACGAGAGCATTTCAAGGCTCAGGAAACCTCTGCAGGTGTTTGGAGTTAATCAGTGTGACACCATTAGGTTACAATAGTGAACTTTTTCACTGTATTCCCATTGTTTGAGATACTGAATTTTAGGTTTTCATTAACTGTAAGCCATAATCATTACAATGAAGAGAAATAAAGACATGAAATATTTCAGTCTGTGTGTAATGAATCTAATTGAATTGAACTACTGAAATGAATTACCTTATAATGCTCCAATTTATTGAGATGTGCCTGTGTACTTCCAGAGTCCCATACACACCTTGTCAGATTGTCAAGGTTCCACAGTTTTTAAGTAAATTTTTGGGGGCTTTTTTGCCTTTAATTGACAGGATAGTTGAGAGACACAGGAAAAGGGGAGGCAGAGAGAGGGGGAATGACATGCAGCAAGGGGACGCCGGATTTGGGATTTGAACCTGGAGAACTGGGCTATACAGCACTCTGCCTCTTATGCATTCCTGTCTTCTGACCTCTTGTTGTATAAATCCTGCCCTGTCCTGATTTTTGGACTGAATATTAAATTCAGTAGCAGAGATGGTAATTTTGTCTCTGCCTTTTCCTGTCTTTCTGTGAATGGCCCCTGGATTGTAATAAAGTGTCCGTGTGTGTGTGTGTGTGTGTGTGGGTTTGAATCCTTTGGCCTTCAGTCTGATATCTGTGCTTGAATCTCTTAGCCTGGGGGGTATTCCATCAAAGTCGCTAAACAAAGCCAAGCTCACCAGCCAGGTTTAAACTAGCACCATGCATCAAGTCACTTCACTGAGGCAGTCCAGATTTATCTAATGCAGGCTGATTCAAGACAGTCTTGCATAGTCTTGCTTAGTGCATGGAACCCTGGGTATATGAGAAGGCCAAATGAATGGATGAACTACAACACGACCAAATAAAGGAAAAGTTACAGCTCCATCCTGAATAAACACTGCTGATGGAGCTGTATGGAGATATTATTACTAAAAACAATAATATTTCCAGAACTGATTTGTTTTTCTGAGGGCTAGTGAGCCACAGTAGAGCTAAGTCATTATGTTACATCATACTTCTATCTATTTTACCTGCAACACTCGCTCATTACATGAAGTTTTGATGGTTTTTCAGAGGAGGAAGTAACGTTAAGACTCCAAACGTGTCATCAAAGACAGTTGTCTAGCTAGTCAGAGCAGAGGACGATGACAGCTTCATAGTGACGGACCGTGATGAGTTATTTTTGTTAAGTTAAAGTTGGTTCTGTGTCTGCAGTGTCTTCATGTCTGATAAAAAATCTGATCTGAGGTGAAGCTGCTCGTTAGTCTGAGACGATGAAGCTGAGGAAAGGTGTGATTTACTGAAGAGTGAAACAGCAGCTCTGTCTGTGAGCGTCTGTGCAACGACACATTTGACAGTGTGCTTTGTGTTACATTTATATATGATACAGGATATGAAGTGTGTATTGTACTACAGTCTGTCAATTTAGTTTTCCCCTCAGTTAGTGGAGATGTGAGTTCAGATGAATTGGTCTCATTACAGTCAGGTGTGTGTCAGTGTCTCTGTCTGTAAAAGTGTTGGTCTTATTCTGTTCTGCTTCTGTTGACCACTGTTTTACAGCCACTCACAGTCAGAGCAGGTGAGTCTCTGTTAATGTTAATGGTTAATGACTGTGTATGTATAGTTGTAGTTGATGTTTGACTTTTGCAATATGATTAATGTCAATAAATGAGAGAGATAGTGAGATATGAGTTTCGTGGACTTTTAAAATGTGAATTCAGAGTGAACAGTCTGTTCAGAGTCTGTTTCTGAGATTCTTTGACACACAGCTAAACTAAACTCCACAGTTAGCCTGGTCCAGGACAGACTTGTTTGCTGGCATAAATTACCATGTCATATAAGTCATATAATCCTTGTTGATGGAACGGGAGTCCAATTTAAATTAGCCAGACTTGCTGAATTAATCCTGCTTCATGGTGGTCACTGGTCTTTACACTAGTTTTGAAAATTGCAGCATAAACATAGGTGGCGTGTTTTAAATCAGTATCAACAGGTTTGGGTTTTAGGATGTGTCGCCAAGATATTCTCGCAAGAAGACCGGAGCTCAAGCAGCTCCAGGAAAATCAGACACACTACACGCATCAGAGCTGAGTTTACCTGAGCTCTTAGAGATGAAACACCAGATATATCAAAGGCAGCTATTCAGCAGATCAGAGGTCAGCCATGCAGTGGAGAGCTGTGATACATGATTTGAAGAACAATTGCTAAGACAAATAGGAAGAGAAAAGGTTGAGGGCTCTGTACCTCTCTCTCTCTCTCTCTCTCACACACACACACACACAGGCATGAGACCTCCCAGACTGACTGTGAGCAAGTAAATGCAGACCTTCCTGTAGTCTCCCCGGCCCCTCTGTCTTTGTTGTAGTGATTAGACAACTAACCTGAGGGCAAGAATTTCTCTCCCCTCTCCTCTGTTCTGGGCAACAGCGTCAGAATAATAATGGCTGCATTAAGACCAAGGGATGTTGGGGAGATAAAGCAGGATCTGCTGCAAAGCTTCGCCCAGTTTAACAGTCTCTAATCACTCCTGGGATTGTCTTTCAGCTCTGCTCTTAGAGACAGGAAGACAGAAGAAGGCAGGCGAGAGATATTAAAAGAATAAAACATGGACAGACAGCAGAGAATGTGTCAGAGAGGGAAAGCTTCCACCTCCAGTGATCTGTCTCTGAAAACACATAAGGAGAAAAGATAAATCCCAAATATAGATTTTTTTTTTTTTTCTCATCAGGCAATTAATTCATGTGAAGATAAATATTTCCTATTGACGCATGTTGAACCGTTCTAAATTGCTTGGAAGGTTGAGCCAAAGTTAACTGTCAGGATCGGTTTCTGAAATTGCCTTTTCAGCCAAACCACTTTATGGAATCGATGGCCTGAATAAGAAGCAATTAATTGACCTTGCAGTTCTCTGTGAAGCTGCACTATCACTTCTCCACACAGGCAGCGGGCTGTTGAGTAGCAGCCTCCTTTGTCATTTAACTACATGCTTCCATTTTAATTTGCGAAAATGTTTCTTCAGCTGGAATATGTGTTTACTTCTGTAATTGTTTTCTGGGGGAACGTAAATGGATTTAAATTTTTTTTTTCCTAGACACTCTTTTCTACTGCTCTTTCTTAATGAAGAAAAGCCATCATGTCTGGCTCTTATGTGAGATGTAGTGTGCAGTGAAAGATCATAACCACCCTGTCACCAGACCAGGTGCTGTTCTGTTCTGCACTGAAAAAAAAACAAACGTTGGATTTACTCAATACAGTCGTGGACATTGGTTGCACACAAAGTTTTTGCTTTTGCAGCAGTGTCGTGTTAATTTAACATAAATTATATATGTTCAGTCAACACAAATACTTCATATTGATACAAAATTACTCAATTGGGTTTGAATAAAGTAAATAATAAGGCTCTGCAATCTTTTCACTCCTACTGCTTTATTTCAACACAGTTCAGTCCCTTTTGTTCCAACACTATTTGATCATTTAGGTTCACCCTGCAGGGGTCAGCAGCCAATCACAGGGCTACATATAGAGACGAATAACATCATTCACACACTACGGGCAATCTGGAGAGGATACTTAACCTAGTGCACATGTTTTTGGACTGTGGGAGAGAGAACCATGCAGACAGGGAGAGTAAGCAAATTAGGAGAACATGCCTGGGAATCGAACTTCTTGCTGGGAGTCGAGAGTGCTAACCACCACACCACCATGTCACTTAGTTGGTTACATACTTTTCATAACCGTGACATGAACATTTTTCTGTACACATTGTCATTCCTGCACATTTTAATGTAAATTTAAACAGATTGTAAATGTACATCCGGCCATTCTAATGGTGCGTTGATGCCCACATTGCACTGACATCCACAACACACCCAGTATAAAGATTCCCACTGATAAAAAAGTTCACATGAATGAATGTCAACCTACAAATGAACGCTTAACTGTACTGCCTTACTGTTGCAATCATAATAGTCATGACATCATATTAGTCACGGGATCTCATTTTCAAGAGAGCTGATATTGTGACAAAATTCAAGATGACATGACAGATTCACTTAATCTAGTTAAGTTGAACATGTTAATGCACACACTCCACATATAATGTAAATAATATAGAATAATATCATGTAGGTTCTACACATTACTATCACATTTTCTTTCAAAACATGAAACAATAGTGTAAAGTAATTGAAGATGCTCAAATAGATCCAACAAATGCCAATTTCTGTTTTTTTCAGTATGTATGGCATGTCAGGTCATTTGGACCCAGCAAAGGTCTCTGAATCAGAATTTGTAACTGGGGCAGTCACATTGTGAATGCATAGGCAAGTTATCCTAACTTAGTCAGTTCCAGTTATAAGATATAAGAATATCTGTGGAACGCACTGTATAGTTGCAGATTTCCAGGTCTCTCCACCTCACACTGGTTTGGTCCACCACCTTGGAACTTTGTCTTTTTTCGGCCTTCACATGTCAAAACATGATGGTTTGTTATGTGACCATGTGGAATTTATCTCAGCTCCTCGTGCTTGCATGGTTTACCTGTATTTTGGACTTGATGCCTTTGATTCCACCATGGACCACCTCTCCACCTGAAAAATACAGTGCTTTCTCTTGCTTGTTTATTGCTAAACACTGAATTGACCAGCTGCATCAGCATTAAGAAATTATATATTTTTTGATTTCTGGAAAAAAACATATTTTTTTGACGGTAAGAAAAATAAAGATAAATAAAGACAGCAGCTTTATCTTTAAATTCCAGGATCATATTATTTGTTATGTTTGGTTTGTACCATCTGCTTGAGGAACTCATGCTGTTTATGCGCAAAAATCCGCTCCCATTCCACCTGGCACGTGGGTGTCTACGGCATGTCTCATGTCCAGCTTTCAGCTATCTTCACATGCCAGCTCTAGTCTTACTGGCTTGGCTCACAGCTCTGAAAGTGGAAAATCACTTGTGTGTCACTTGTGTGCCTCCATTTACTTAGTTTTGACTTGATCTGAACACATATATCATAAAAAAATACAAATAGTAGTTGTTATTGTTAGTAATGGATGAAAGACAGATAGAGAGCAGCCTAGTGGAGCAGGCCATCATCTCCCTCATGTCTGTCTCCCTCCCTGGCTAACTACACTCTGTTCAATTACATGACTCCGCCCACACACTCACTGTGTATGTGTATGTACATAAGTATGAGTATGTGTTTCGCACCTGGCATTTGAATGCGTCTCCACACGCATATCAAGTGACCACTTGTGATTGGGTCTCACTTTCCCGCTCCATATAGACATGCACATCGTTTCTGTTTGCAAAGATCAAATGCATTATTGTTTGTAGCCGGTCCCACTTTGACAGATGGGTCTGTTGTCAGAGTGACAATGAGACAAAGAGAGGGGTGGGGGTGGGATGTTCCAAGCAAATCAATGGGCTGTACACAGCTCTACAGTTAAATAAGATTTTACTCATTTGAAAAAATAAAAGGAAAAAAAAATAGAAACGTGTGGGAAATATTGTGTATGTTCCTCATATAGGCAAGGCAAGGCAGTTTTATTTGTATAGCCTGTTTTTACAAACAGTTTGTCTCAAAGGGCTTTACACAGCATCATGACAACATCCTCTGACCTCTGACCCTCACATCAACTGAGGAAAAACTCCCAAGAAAACCCTTTAACAGGGGAAAAATTGGAGAAACCTCAGGGTGA
>OMNW01034851.1:0-39099 GCA_900303245.1 Selene dorsalis | reverse complement strand
GTGACCCACAGTCCAACCTTGCAACATTACACCTCACACGTCACGTGACCTGTTGTCATCTCCATGCCATGTATTCGTTTCTGCTCAGTCACTGAACCAGGTACATTTACTATTTAGCTCATCTTCCTGGCTGTAGAGCTGTGCTGATTAGAATCAGCTGGTTCAGTGACTGAGCAGAACAAATACATGGCACGAAGATGACTTGTCGAAGCACCAGTTCCATCTCTGCCAGTATTTCTACTTAGCTGATATGAACCAGTTAAGATAAAGAGGCAGCAAAACATCCTTTGATTCATCATTTCCTCTTCTGGTGCTTTCCATATTTATGAAAGCCTGCCACTTTCATTATGCTGCAGCCCCAGTGTTACTGGAAATGAAAGCTCCAGTCGCCTTGACTCTGCCTATATTGCATCTTCATCATTGTTAGAGTTACTGTTATGATTGTATATTTTACATTTTCTGTCTCTCACTTCGCTCATTTAGTAAAGTGCTTCTTAACCCATCAACTCACCCATGAGTCACATGGCAGTGACAGACCTTGTAGCAGTGTACCATTAACTTATCCTCTGCAGCAAACACACAGGTCTCTGCATTGCTGTGCAAGAACACGTTTAATCAACAATGTTAATAAAATACATCCTTATTTTTTTGTTAAATGCTGAACTGAATGAACTAGTTTGCAGATGGTGAATGTGAACCTGAGTGGTATTATTATATTAGACAGCAGCGTTCCAGCACACTGCGCGGTGTCTTCATAGACCACATCAATAATAGGCTGTTAGCAGTACATACAGTACATACAGTACAGACAGTACATACAGTACAGACAGTACAGACAGTACAGACAGTACAGACAGTACAGACAGTACAGACAGCACAGTACAGACACAGATTTTACTGTTGGAGTCAGTTTGTTTGAGTGTTTGAAGCAGTTTTAAAAACTTTCAAGAACTTGTATTTATGCAAATTGTGTCCATCAGGTATATTTCCATATACAGTAGGCTTTTAACTGCACCTTGATATTTTTTTGTTTTTTTAATAAGCTTTCAGCTGAATACGTAGTAAAAGCCTCTCTCAGTCTCAACGTGTGTTTCTTTGTTTTAAATGTAACTCATATCTATAATTCATCAGTGGTACATTTATTCCTTTGGTTTGGCAGTGGCAGTGACTTTGGCTGGTGATGTTTTAAACAACAGAACAAAAAAATGTGAACTAGTTCATTTTGAAACTGAACTGAAGAAATGAATGGAACATAAGCTTGTTCATTTCCTTCTCTATGAACTCAACTTCGAACTCACCATGACAGCTACCACACATACACACACACCTTACATTAAACCAGCTAAGGCAGCAGTAGCAGCAGTTGAACCTGTTGGTGTAGTGGTACCATCAGTTGGCCCATGTTCATGTGGCGTGCACCTGGAGCTGGCAGACCTGTTTTGTGAAACCACCACTTGCCACTCAGCAGCAGTTAGTAGTAGGTATAGGCTATAGACTACCTATCATTGTACTGTGTGATGTCAGGTCCTCCTCCAGCACACCTCTGTCCACATTCTGTTCAACATCCTCTGGAAAAATCCTCATCTGATATATTAGGAACTACTTTGTTGTTTGTTTTTCTTAAAACCAGTGGCCACCCCCTTAAAAAATCTCGACCAATCCCCATCTCTTGGTTGAAAACCATTGATTTAATTGCCAGATTGTAACATAATAAAGGGTAAAACAAATGATTTAATATTTTGAGACATGTAAATAAATGACTTCATTAGAAATGTGGGAATAAGCTAATGGACAGAAAACGTCAGAGTGACTCACTTTATGAGAGAGAGAGAGAAAGAGAGAGAGACAAGGAGAGAGAGAGGGAGAGAGAGAGAGAGAGAGGAGTCTCTCTCTCTTTGACTCAGTGTGTGTAGTCGGACGGCTCGCGGCAGCTCTCTGTCTCTCTGTGTGAGTATTAACCTTCATCACTAGTTCTCGTTGTCCGTGTTAAGATGCTGGTGTTGTGTCATGTTGTCATGTTGTGTGTCAGGTTGAAGTCGCCGCTCCTCTCCGTCAGTTAGTCCGGGTGCTTGTTCCTCCATCAGCGGCGCTGCCTCGCTCCGCTCCCGGCCTCAACTTATTGTACCGGCGCCGTTAAGCCCGACTAGATGGAGCCCATATGAGGTAGTTGGATAGTTAGAATCGCATTATAAGAACTGATGGTATTGTTTGTGAGTTGTTATTTTGGGTTAATAAAATTCAGAAAAGAAAAGAAAAGTCCAGTGGGTACTTTATTTTGAAATGTAGAGAAACGTGAAGCAGGAGAAATGAGAAACAGCCTCTTTAATACAAAAAATATTAGTGACTATCTCAACTAGTGTTTCTGTTGGAGTAGATCTTTCTTATTAACACGTCTTGTCAGATTAATAATAAGAAATGTTGATATGTTGGGGTTTAGAAACGCAATTGTCGTGACGGTCTTTGTCCACTAGAGGGCAGCGACTAGTGGCGCAGGCAGCGTGGCTTTGAAACGACATCCTGATGTTACTAGATCACCTGGGTATTATCAATAGTTCAGACTATGTAGAAGTGTGTTGTCTCTCTTGAGGAGGCTTGATTTGATCCACAGCTGATCTAACTGTGCAGACACAGCTTCAGCTTCGTCCTCTCACTTCTGAATAGTTTGCTACACATAAATCAAAAGTCAAAGTGCACATTTGTCCCTTTGTAATGCAAGAGAGCATATATTAGTAGTAATGACAGAGTTATGGTTGTGCAGGAAAAAGGGCCTCGAGGGAAATAAATCAATCCAAATGTAAGGGCTCGAGTTTGCAGCTGTCATTGTGTGTATGTAAACATCAATTTACACATTTGGGAACATTCATCTTGAGGCTTTATATTCAGAACATGTGTGAATATTTTCAACACTGAAGTTCGCTTTGTTCCTATGAGCTCTTATGTGTGGTTTCTTCTTCTGACCTCCCATTCACAACAACACGTATGTCAATACCTCAAACAAGTGAAGTCTTTACACGTGATTTCAGATTTTTTTACATTTTGTTTTTACTTCACTTTGAATGCTCAGAGGATTTTTTTTTCCCTGCACCCTGACGTGCTGCTCTGATTCATTCTCAGGAAGCAAATGTTTGAGATGATGATGGACCTGAGCTGAGTCAGATCCTCACACGTCTCGTCCGTGGACGGTTTAGCTGCTGGATGACACAGTGTGTGGCCTTTTACTTTGTGCTGTAGCTTCAGCTCTCTCAGCTCAGTGGATAGGTTTACATCAAGTCCCACTGACTGGTCACATTAACAACCACTGTAATTGTTCTTCCTGTTGCTGCTGACCTCAGAGATGTCCCTTGCTAATGAAGGGTGAAATTTAAAGTCCTGGCTCTGTCAGGAAGTGTTTTCCAAAGATCTCATATCAAACTTTATCTGTCTGGATCAACACTTCAAGTAAAACACAGGAGAGGCTCAAATGTGGACCTTTAAATGGACCCTTTAGAGGTTTTGACCACTAGAAAGAGATGACTAAAGTGCATTCACATGTCAATTTGTCCTCAAGCATAACACTGAACTGCAATTACACAGCTGCATGAATGCTGCCATGTTGTTTTGGACAAATGAATGAGGTGGAAATGTAGCATAGAAAGCTCCGAGATAATGTTCTCCATATTTTTTAAAAATAACCACAAAGGAACCATGGAGCATTTGTGGAAAACATGTGTGGATGATGTGTAATAAGAGAAAATATGGATTTAATAACATTAAATAAAGTAAATTCAAAGACCTTCGTACATTGAGATCCTGACTGTTTGTTGTCAAGTTCATGACTGAGATCTTCAGCTGGACCCTTAACGTTTACATGATGTTTGTGAAAGTGAAACAGGAATCAAGAGAAAGCAGTGGAACGAACGGTTTTTACAAAACTGAGCTTTATTTTCCAATCAGAGAGGACACACAACATACACAGAAATGCACACACACACACACACACACACACACACACACAGGGAGAGAGCGGTAGAGAGAGAATCAGCAGCCCTCCACAGTTTACACCTCAGTAATCTCTCTGCTCCCTGTCCTCATGGTCCTCCTCTTCCTCTCACAGATATGTTTGTTTTTCCTACAGGACTCGTCTCCTCCTCCTCTTCTTCTCATCTTCGTTTCTTCCTCTCTTCATCCTGCCTTCATCCTTCAGCTGCTGACGTCAGTGGAACATTTCAATCTCCTCTCATATTCAGGTTAATCTAATTATGAAGATTTCCTCTGAGATGCCTCTTTGTCAGTGATGGCCAAGATGGAGACTCCATTCTACCACGACGAATCTCCTGCTGTCTCCAGCTACAGCCACATCGCTGAATACGAGCGTTACTCGGGAAACAAGATGCTGATGGGTAAGAAGGCCATGTCCATGGCGAGCAGTCATCACTTCCCTGGCAGTGGTGCAACAGGAGGGAGGGGCGGGAACCATAACAACCTGGGTCTTGCCGGCAACAGCTCCTTGATGGCGTCGGCCTCGGTGGCATCTTCAGCGGACATGAATCTGCTGAAGCTGGCATCCCCCGACCTGGAGCACCTGATCATTCAATCCAACCAGGGCCTGGTCACCACCAGCCCCGTGCCCAACTCCACCAACCCCTTCATGTACCGCAACCAAGCCACCAACGAGCAAGAGGGATTTGCTGACGGCTTCGTGAAAGCGCTTGCGGACCTTCACAAGCAGAACCAACTGGTGGGAGGTGGCCCCATGTCCCCGTCCTCGTCCTGCACCGTCTCCTTGCAGGCGTCCTACCAGAGGAACCTGATGTCCAGTGACATGCCCGTGTACACCAACCTGGGCAGCTACAACCCGGGACAGATGCCGTACTCTGGGGGACAGATAGCGTACGGAGGTGGGTCAGATGGCAGCGGAGCTCCTCAGCCACACACCAGAGGTCTGGACGCCCCTCAGACCGTCCCCGAGGTTCCTCATCCACCGGGCGACCCCATGTCCCCGCCCTCCCTCTCCCCGATCGACCTGGAGACCCAGGAGCGAATCAAAGCAGAGCGCAAGAAGCTCCGCAACCGCATCGCCGCGTCCAAGTGTCGCAAGCGGAAGCTGGAGCGGATATCCCGCCTGGAGGAGAAGGTGAAGGTCCTGAAGAGCCAGAACTCGGACCTGGCCTCCACCGCGGCCATGCTGAGGGAGCAGGTCGCTCAGCTCAAACAGAAGGTCATGAGTCACGTCACCAACGGCTGCCAGATCGCCGTCAGCTCAGCTCCCTCCACCAAATCTGGAGGAGGAAGAGGAGGAGGGGGCACCAGCAGCGAGGACTCCAGCTGCTGAGCAGACAGGATGGAGAGATAAGAAATTATTTCACGATTTTGGTATTTTACCATAATGTTTTATTTTCATGCTCCTGCAGAGTGAGCAGAGAGCAAGCAGCTCTGCGTCAACAGCATCTCAACCAGACAGATGGATGTTTAAAGGGATTTACGCTGCCTGACAGTAAATCACGGTCAGTCATCCAACTGGAGGAGGCAGAGCCGAGAGGAGACCGAGCTCCAAACTTTGGATGATTTCAAAATTTTGACTGTGAATATTTAAACCACAAATGGAGAGGGACTGACTCTACAGACCGTGCCGTTAAGAGACGTGATCTATTTATTTGATGGCAGTTTCCAGCCGATGATGTTCTTTATAAAACTGAACTGGAAACTGAGAGATGACTTTCCAGCACTCGTACATATTTTTATTTATAGTGAAACAAAGCAGAAGCAGAGGCGAGAAGAACACTCGTAAAAAAAAACGTGATCAAAATAAAGTCAGTCATGTGTGTGGATGTGATGTAATCGGACTACTGTCTGCAGCACGACGTCGTAGTTGGTATTTACACTAATCAGAGTTTTCACGAACATTTTTCTGGAAACCTGTCTTCAAAATCCAGTGAACGCCTCGCTCCGAATGACCGGCGCAGCAGTGCGTTCGGTGATCTGATTATTTTAACCTGCGTACTATTATTTCACTATAATCCAATTGTGTTCATGCACATGAGTAAGTGTTGATTTACAAAGACATCCAGCTGTGTGGTGTTTCAGTCGTCAGGAGGAACTTTCTGGGAACCGAGCTGAAGGGAACGTTCAGGGGAGGACGTCTGCATCTGGTTTCACTTTATATATTCTGTCTGTTTTCAGTTTGCTCAGATTATAATGAGGTTGAATCACTTGTAACACCTATTTTTTTTTTTTTTTTTACTTTTCGTAGAGAGAATTTCTCTTAAACTCGACAGCAACGTCAGATTCAAACATGTTGATTTATATTCTCTGCAGCAGGAGGATCAATACTGTCAGCATCACTGTAAACATCAAGTGTTTCATATCTCTTTTACTCTCATCTCATAAAATAGCATTCAACAAACAAGATATGACTGTTGAATAACATTCATTATTGTGATGATAATGGTAATAATATACCTGCCACTCCTTCACTCATTACGTTTGGTTGTTTGCAGGTTATATAGAAGCCCACCTTCAGTCACTATTTGCAGGAGGTAACGGGCTTTCACAGGTTTCCAAAACACAGAGTATGGTTTTGCAGTATGAAGCTAAGGCCCCAGTTTGTAATCATGATTGTACATCGAGAGAAAATGATTCAGAGCCCTAAATAAAACCCTCTGAACTGTGTACATTTATATGAATATAATCATCTTTGAGAAGGATGTAGGTCCCTGAGGGGGTTTTCTGAGGTCCAGCACTAGAGTGGGTCCTTGAGGATGTAGAAGCCTTTGTCCTGGAGAAGGTTGCAGATGTCCCTGAATACATTCTTGATGTTCATAAAGATGCTGTAGATGTCCCTGACAATGTTGATATCATTTTAACAGATATATGACAGACAGTCAGAATTTACACTTTGATAACTGCGCACATTTGGATTTCTTTATTGAAGTTACTTGTGTGAATACACAGATATACATTCAGTGAGCACTTTACTACAATACCACAGTGGAACACTGAGGTTCCTCAGTTCTTTGTGTCATGTGATGAAGCCTCTGAGGGGCAGGTTGGTCCATGGCCTCAGACTCTGACTTTGATCATCTGCTGCCTCAGCACAGATCCAGATCCATCAGAGCAGGTCTTTATCTGTCAGGTGTTGGTAAGTCTGTGTCCACTGCAGCCTCAGGTTTCTGCTCCTGGGGACAGACAGAAGTGGAACCTGACATGATCTCTGCAGCTGCAGTCCACCCACCCCTAGGCTGGATATGTTGTTTGTCTTTAGCTTTTCCGCTCAGAACAGTTGTAGAGTGGTTATCTGAGTGACCATAGCTCAACCTCTCTCATCAACACAGAGCTGCTGCTGCTCACTGGACACTTTTGTTGTTGCTTCACTCTGAGTAAAAACTCTTAAGGCTGTTGTGACTGAAAATCCAGGAGATCAGCAGTTTTGGAAACCTTCTGTCACAGAGTCAGACTGCCTGACATCACACTGGTGTTTGGTGGCAATATTAACTGAAACTTCTCACCTGGATCTTTAGGATTTTATTTCTCATATTGATGTCATGTGATTGGCTGATTGGATAATTAGCACAAATAAGCAGATTTACAGGTGTTCCTAAGTCCTCAGTGAGTGTTTATCTTGGAAAGGCAGGTTGGCTTTTGAACATCACGCAGCACGCATTCGCTAAAGAAAACATGAGGCAAACATGACGTTGTTCGTAAAGTTTGTTGGTTGATATTTTCTGCACATTCTCATGAAGATAATTTTCCTTTCTGATTGAACTTTTTATTTTCTACTGACTCTACTGTGCAGTCAGCATGTCAGTATCATGTTCTAAGTTTAATATTACAGTTGTCAAAAAAAAAACATTGAACTGCAAATTAATGAAATTAAAAAGTGAGCAATAAAAAGATAAATGAAGAACATAAGGTTCCACTACATTGAAGATCTTACTTGGAGATGAAAATACCATTTCCATTGCAGTTGCATGTTTTCTTTACACGAGAGACTTATCGAGTGTCAAGCAAATATTTTTTACTTGAACTAGGCTTTTGACATCTCTAATGATTCTATTTTTGTACAAATGTATCATAGTTGTTATTAATATACTGGTTATGTGTGATACAACCTGATTTCATCAGGCTATTGGTCTCTATTTATTATGAATATCTTTTGTTATACAGACATATTTGTTTCTTTCACACTGTTCTACTGTGTTGAGATGGTTGTGTAAATATATCAGTGGTACAATATTCACCTGCTGCTTTGTTTCTTCTTACTTTATGCTTTTTACGTCAGAAGCCCCAGGATGAGTGAGTGAGTGAGTGAGTGAGTGAGTGAGTGAGTGAGTGAGTGAGTGAGAAAAAAGTCAGGAATAACCTGATAATTAATGAGCTGTTAATGTGTAATTATCAGCTCATAGGAGTAATGACCACTTCCTGATTAAATCCAAACAAGCCCAAACATGAAATATACACAGTGAAACTCTGAATATATGGGATGAGACAATGTGACATCATCAAACAACTTTGATATCTTCATTTTTCCTACTTTACTCATATGACTGTTATTGCAAAAAAAAAAAAAGTCAGGATGAGTGAATCAGCACAGAATGTAGCAGCAGCAGTCCAGAATGATGAAGACATTATCAACACTGTAGGAAACGAATGGAGGGGCCAAGATAACACTGGTAACCATTCTGAACATGATTCATCCGGTGAAGAAATGTTTCACTGAGTTCACTGAACCTCATAGTTACACCAGTATCACAGAAAGAAACGCCCTCCACCTCTTCGGAGCTCCCCACAGCAGCCTTATCTTCACCCATTGCATACTGTAGCAAGACCAGAAATAAATGTGTGAAAAGTGCACAATCCATGCAATGTGTGAAGTGCAGGAGTCTTTCATAAACAACACTGTTAAAAGTCCAAGTGGTTCAAAAAGTTGTTTGTTGTCAAAAAGGGTGTGTGCCACATTAGTATATTACCTGAGTAATGAATTGGTTTGATTCCTGGGTAGCTGGATACTGTGACAAGCCATTTCTATGTGTTTCCTGTCTCTTTTCACTGTTAGAAAGGCTTTTGTGCTTTTTGGGATGTTCAAGGAGTTAAATGGTCCATGAGTTTTATTACAGTGGTTGATTGTCCTTTTTTCGTAACAAAGCCAATATACGGAATTTGCAGTTGATCAGTCACTCCAGACAGACAGCTGGTGATGTGACAGGACAGTCTCCAGTGTACAACATCTGGAAATGAAGACTTCTATGTAAAAGCCCTTTCAGTTTGTGGACCCCGGTTCCTGATTATAGTTTTATGATGACAGTGAGAAATGTTGTGGCTGAGACTTAAAACTATTTATTAGTCGGAAGTGAGATCTGTGGTCATTTTAAAAACAGAAAGCGATACTTCATAACCATTTGTTTTCTTTGAATCAATAAACTGCTCATTTTATTAATAAAACAGAACATGAGATTGAAAGAACCAATGTAAATAATACATATGCAAATATGGTGGATGATCATGATGACTCTTCCTCTTGAGACATTTAGTAAATCAGTCAAATTCCTCTACAGCAACAAGAAGAAACACACTTGAAAAACATCACTGTCTCAATACAACATCTGAAGAGTTAAGATGTCCCTTCTTTGGAACCAAAGGACCTGAGCCATTAAGACAGACTTGAACCAAAATGACACTAACAGATACATAATTTAGGGGAAAAGATACAAATATTTGAAGATTGTTATATTGTATTTATTTATTGAAAACAAATCAGGTAAAGAGTGAATGAAATCTGGAGGAGGAGTGAAAAACTTGTTTCACAAATGTTTCCAAAAATGCTGAAAATTTTATTAGAGAGCAAAAGAGAGGACATCTCAATTAATAGATAAATTCTAAGCATCACATATTTAGAACTTCTGAAAAATATGTTTATGTATATCTGTAGAGCTTCTTCTCATATTGAGATATTAAAACATCAGAATGACAGTGGCCTACAGCTAATATGAAATCTGCCCCTGTGTATTGCTGGACAGCAGTGTGACCTGAGGAGACACTGTGACACTGATTGACAGGAGTCTGGACTGAGTCTGGACTGTTGCTGAGAGACACGTGCAGCGTAAGACGTCTGAGGCAGCACCAGCGCTGTGGCAGCTCAGAGAAGCAGCTACAGCAGCAGACTCGTCTCACTGAGAGGTTCAGGAGCTCCATCAGCCCGCACAACAGCTCAGCCAAAGGGAGTGGCTTGTTATTGTCTGTTGTTTAATATTAGCTAATATGATTAGTATTATTACTAATGGGATGTTGGACACATAACTTGCCTCTAAGACACACATGAGTGGTATGCTCACCACTACAGCATTATTGCATTGCAAAGAAATGTTCCTTGAGTTTAACTGGTAACATGGTCAGTACTGTAGAAGGTAGAGATACAACTGCATTACAGATACACGGAGATTAAATGAAACATTTGCTTTTAAAATCATGATGATCAGCCCTGAGACTGTGGGGCCAAGAAGATGCTAATGTCACAAACTTACCATCTCAATGACTTTAATCAATTTCTTTCCCAGTAATTCAGTTTATTTATGACAAATCTGCAACAACAAATTAAAAACAGCAAAATGACAATCATTTAACGCTCACATTACATTATTATTATTTCATTATTTACTTACTAGAAACATTATTCACTTTGGATACATAAGAAGAACTGAGGAATCAGGAATGTAATTTTTGTAATTTATTTATTGTTTGCTAGACTCTGGGCCTGCCACAACTCATTCGGTTAGCTGCAGGGTCATCATCAGTGTATCTTTTGATTTGCCCCTTGAAGTCTATGTAGCTCATTTGGTTTCATAGAAAGAAACACCTGGATGTCACCAGCACTAAAATGACAAGATATGGTACTGAAATTTCTGTTAAGACATCCAAGAGACAACATGTAGATGGAAAATGAAACGGGCCCTAAAACTGACACCTGGGGGACACCATAAGGAAAAGCAGCAGAGACAACCATTCTGATGCAGTCCCAGAAATGCTCACCAAGGTTTATTCTGTGGATTATAATTTGGTGGTTAACAGTCTTACATGCTGCTCTAAAATCTAAAATCTCAAAAAAAGCTCAACAATAACCAGCATCAGCAGCCATTAACACTTTGAAGGGAATATAAATATATATATCGGTCAGTCAGACCTGCACCCTCATTACAGCAAACTTTGCGACTAAAGATTTGTGTGATTTTTCCTATAGAGATCAAGCACAAAGCGAAATACTAAGGGTTCAATCATCAGGTGAATATCAGTGTTGCTGTGTGTTATGTGGATACATGAAGAGAATAAATCTTCACTCATATGTTGAGCATATTGTCTGTATGAGGTAATAATGTACCACAGGAAGTTAAACTGCGTGTTTCATGACCGGCATCTTAGTTAGGAAAGCAGGGTTTGGTCTTTTGAGCAGGTGCCAGTGTTACCACATGGTCACATATACTGTCTGAAACTTCGGCCTTTCAGCGTCACAACTGCAGATTAAAAGACAAACTGGATCCAACTTTAAATCAGGGAGGATCAGACACAGCGAAAGAAAAACTTTATTAACACAAACAATGATAACGTAAAGAGCTGTTCTGCTCAGTTTCAGTCTTCCCCATGAACACAGTAAAAGACGCACTAAGATTTGGAGTTTTTTGTTTGTTTGTTTGTTTGTTTGTTTTTTTGATGGTGAAGTGAAAGTGATCCGACCAGTTGTTCGGTCGACATTTTGCTGGTTCGTACTTTGCACTGACTTCACATGGACGCGATCAAGTTTTGAACCGTTAGGTAGAAAACGTTGTTGCTGTTTTTCCATATTCTACTCCAGATGGAGTGACCCACTTACTGAGAGAGAGGCTCTGTGCCATTTGTGGTGACTAATACCCCCTCCACCCACACCTCAACACACACATACGCACACGTACGCACACTCACATAGAGAGGGAGAGAGAGAGAGCAGCATTAGTGTGCTCGCTGCCTTGTTGTTTCTCTGTGTTTTTGCCGTCTGATGATTGTGTTTGTTCAAAGATAAAGATGTTTGTGAATAAATGAATGTTGACAGTGAACGTCAGTGCCTGTTATCGTTGCCTTAAACGCTGTCAGCTGAGAAACCCTCGGTCCGCTCACTGCTTCCATATGCCAGCTGATGAAAACTGAGACCTTTAGATCAAATCAAAGGACTCTTTTGTATCTCCAGAGTCTGATGACCTTTGTTATTTGCTAAGAATACAGAATAGTGGGACCAGGGGTCTCAGTGTTGTTCATGTACAACATCTCATTAAATTCAGGGGCCAAATCCGTCAGAGGGTCCATTTGAAGACTGATGGCATCGCAGTGGTGCAGGCAAACAAAGAACATGTTACAAAGGTTTTCTCAAAAGCTGAATGTTAGAGCTGAAAGGGGTCCGGCCTTGTTTGCTGCTCTCCTTGTTCCCCTACAGCTCCACCCAGGCCTTGGTCGCAGAGCGAGCTCCACCTGGCCTGGGCTTGAGGAGCTAACAGCCCTGCAACTGGCACCAGAACCAGAGGTGGTGTGCACGGGGACTGCTGGGCTTGCCTGCCTCTCAGCTTGGTTTTTATTTGTTTTATTTTATGTCCTGTTTTGATTGTGTAACCCTTATGTTTATTATTATATTAGTGTCTTTGTGTGGGTGTCGTTGGTCGTCCGTTGTTAGGGCCAATAAAGCTGGGGGCGCAACAGCTGGGGGTTTGTCCGGGATTTGAACCCTGGAAATGGATGCATCCTCTTCCTGAACAATGGAGGCATTAATTGGTGGATCCTTCTTGGTCCAACATATCCTATAAGATGCTGCTGATATTTAGTTGTGCAGCCACTGCAGCTGTTGAAGAGTGAGGATGACCCCTTCTCCACCACCACCACCACCACCAGTGGGCTAACCCACAGTACGCACCCAAAGAGCCTCTACTGGCCAGTGCAGAGGTTGGTCAGTGCCGTTACTGGGTCCAGGTCCAGATCTCCACTCTGTCAGCCAATCTTTATTTATTCAGGTGAGTCAACATTGTGATAAAAATTTCTCAAAAACTCTAAAGAAATGTAAATGTACTGTACATAAAAACACAATAAAAGCAGTTTATGGAAGAGGATACAAATGAAGAAATTTAAAATTGTAATAGAAACAGTGCATCCCAGAAGGCTCAGCAATTCAAATAGATGTTTTCTGTAAGACGTTAAGAATCTTGTCTATTGTTATGATGATAACGTTCAGATGAAGTGATCCCAGGCCCCAGAACCATACTGACTGTTTAGACAGAGTGGTAGTGGTATAAGATGGTGATAAGACTGGGATTTTGGAAAGTGGCTTGTTAAAGAACCTGGCATCTGTCATAGATTAAAACAAGCAGCAGTGATGATGCTCTGCCTGTGCAGCTGAATCCTGTGGTTCCAGTTACATCTCCAGACCCCCCAGCCTTGCTGATGGCCTCTCCTGGTCCCTCCTACTTTTCAGCTCTCCAGAGTCGATCCTCCTGTCTGGTTGTCCTCTTGCCTTGTCTTTGAGAGTTGCTCCATCTTTGTCAACATCACCATCCTGCTGGGGGTCCTGCCTCCCCTCAGCCTCCTGCTTGACCTTCAATAAAAGTATAACTCTCTCTACAAGCAACTGTCTCTGCTTTTATACTTTGATACTGAAGATCAAAGTCACAAACTTAACTCATATTTTTGACAAAAGACTTACTTTACTTGTAATTTAGTATTTTAAAACTGTGGCATTAGTGCTGTCATTATATATGATAATAATAATTATAATAAATTAAGGATTTGCATGCTTCACTGATTGAAAGAACATATATCATCAGGGTGTTGTCTGTTTTTTAGGAGCATCTTCTCTAGTTCTGAACCTCTCTCCTTCATTTGTGATCATTTGAAAAATTACAAAGCCTCAACCTGAAGATGAATTAAGTGTGCCGGGGTCACGTGAATAATCACACTGCATATTAGGGAGACAAAGAGGAATTCTGGGACAGGTATGTAAATTAGCTTAATTTAGGTTCCTACTCTGCAGCTGACCTCAAGTCAGAACACATCAGCTCGGAGCCCCACCCCCACAGCATCCAATCCAGTCAGGCATCCTCCTCCATTCCCAGCTTCTGCCTCATTAAATATTCATGAGACTCACCTGAGGCATCAGCAATCCCACCCTCCACCCTCCACCCTGAGCCATGATGTCATAACAGGGTGAGGGTGGATTTCTTGATGTAAGTGGGTCTGTGGGGGAGAAATGATACAACATGGTGTATGTCAGTGCGTATCTGACAGGAGGAGACCTGACTGTCTGACAGTAGCTGACTAACAGCTGAGTCTGCTTCACCTCCTCTGTCAAACTGTGTCATCACCTGAGCTGTCAGACCGCCTGCAGGATCTGCTGGCTCCAGAACCTGCACCCTTCTGTGATGAACAACATCCTTTTTCGCTGTGACTCTGATCCTTGAAAAGCTCAAGCAACACAGCAACACAGTGACGCTGGTCTGTGATACAAAGCAGAATGAAGACATGACTGAAGAGTGACAGCCTAAGACGATTATATTGAGGGGAAGCAGAGGCAGGAGTGTTTCACTCTCAGACCTGCCAGCCTGCAAGGCAGTCCACCACATGTTGTGTGTGTGGGTGTGTGTGTAGTGTGTGTGTGTGTGTGTGTGTGTGTTGTATATTGTCAAAAACAAAAATTAACATATCTTTCCCTCAGAACATCTCATACCAACAGGAGCGCTTAATTTTATTTTCATTCAGCCAGTGTCAGTAGTTTTTGTGATATAATCATTTTTAAAAGGCAGTGGTGGGCAGCATGATGGTGCGGTGGTTAGCACTCTCACCTCCTAGTGAAAAGGTTCTGGGGTTAATTCCTGGGCCTGGC
Organism: Selene dorsalis; assembly: GCA_900303245.1. Taxonomy (NCBI): domain Eukaryota; kingdom Metazoa; phylum Chordata; class Actinopteri; order Carangiformes; family Carangidae; genus Selene; species Selene dorsalis. The sequence goes on along the minus strand of OMNW01034851.1, from coordinate 24,239 downwards.
TAACACCAGACCACACCTCAATCTCATTTGAGATTGAGTATTGGTCTGGAGATGATGTGTTCACCTCTGACCTCTTGACCAAGGGACGTAGATCAAAATTATTCTGTGCGCAACTTGATAGTCCTCAAACCAATCAGAGCAACGATCCACAAGATAAAATAGAATAGAATAGAATAGAATACAAATACTTTATTCATCCCAAAGGGAAATTCATTTGTCTGTCAGCTCATCTACCATTCACAGAAGAATTAAAAAGTCTGATGGCTGTGGGTATAAAAGATCTTCTGTATCTCTCTGTCCTGGTACGAAGAGAGAGGAGCCGTCCACCACTGCTGCTTCTTTGATCCATCAAGGTGTTATGAAGTGGATGATCCGTGTTGTTCAGGATGGCCTCCATCATCCTCATTGTGTATCTCTCCACCTCTTCCCCCAGAGAGTCCATCTTTACTAGATGTACGCAGAGCGACGGAAAATATGTCAACAGATGTGGTTGTTGAAATTTTGCAGGAGTGATGGCATCTACAGGCTTCTGCCAGTTCTGTGCAGAAAATCTGAGAGTCTGCTGTCTACAGCTGCTCAACCAACATCATGATAGCTGCTCTTCAGCGGTCGCCATGATGCATGTAAACAAAAGCTGCTGGACGTGGCCTCTCTGTCGTCACCATGTTAAGCCCGCCTATGTAAAAAACCTGCTTATGCTTGGTTTCCCCAGTTTTTGGGGAAATAAAATCGAAATGAAATCGCGGGCAGGTCCATCTGTGTTCAGGTTTGCATGTTCTCCTGTGTCTGTGTGGATTCTTTCCAGGTTCTCCAGCTTCTTCCCACAGACATGCACTTTAAGTGGATTCTGACTCTTAATTGCCCTGAGTGAGAATGTGAGTGTGTGCATTGTGTGGGCCATGTCATAGACTGGTGACCTGTCCAGGATGTACCCCACCCTCACCCTGTGTCAGCTGGGATTGGCTCCAGCCCTTCCTGCACCAGCAGTGGGTAGATGGTGCTGAACGCATGGGTGGAGAAACTCTGTGGGAAGCTCATTAAGATGACAGGTATGGATGTAGCAGTGAGAAGGAACATCAATAAGCTGATAATATAACGTAATTTGCCTGGTCCACCTGTCCTGTCCACAGCCGTACACCACAGAGGAGCAGCTTCCTCTGTGTGATGCTGTGCTGTCATCTCTCCTGTCAGTCACCATGTTGAGTTATCAACTCATGTCGAAAAGTTGGAACAAACACACGTACATCAGCAGATAAGACGTGAAGCTCACATCAGTCCTAGTGGCTGACATTCTTGTGTTCTGCCCTCTGATTGGTCTGCTCCACTCTCTCTCTCTCTCTCTCTCTTTCTGTTGAAGTTGTTGGCTGAGTCAAAGAGTTACTGCCTGTTACATAACCACACACACACTTGCACACGCACACACAGTTTTCAGCTGTGCCTTTGTTTAGTGTTTGGGTTTGATGTTGCCATGGTGACAGTGACTAGAAACAAAAACAGAGGTAGAAAATAAGAAGAAAAGCCTGACAGAAGACTGTAAAACACATCTGTAAACATTTAAACTTATCCAATTAATTATCCAGCCAATCAGAGGTTGTGCTGGGATGTTTGTGACTTCTTTTCACAAAGCTTCACCTTGCTGCATGCTGCGGAAAGCTTTGTTGTAACACATGATTAATCCACGGAAATCATCCATTTATCTAAATGACTGAATAATTGGAGTGGGGAGAAAAAGAAAACTCAGATCAAGAGAATGTGTGAGAATGGAGGTATAGATGATAAAGTGGTCCTGCTGGTGGAAAGCTGAAGTCAAAGCTGTTATGTAACCAAGTTTGTTTGTTCATCAGAGGAAACAACAATATATTTAGCGTTGAAACAACAAAACAATGTGTGGAGACAAACATCCAGCGAAGATTTAAAGAAAATCACATTGATCACTAGCAATGTCCTGAATCTGATGGAGGGATGATGGAGGTGTGCAGGGATGAAGAGATGGATAGATGGATGGATGGAGGAATGTATTATTGGCTCTGTAGATATTTGAGGGTGACTCAGATGCTCCGCCCACAGACACGCTGAGTCACCACGAACTGCCAAGTACTGTGTGTGTGTGTGTGTGTGTGTGAGTGTATGTACCTGATTTAAATGTCAGTAAAGTGAGAGTCTGACTATTTCTCACAGTTTTTTTTTTTCTCGCGCTCTAATTGGACGACGGGACTCTGAGGGGTTCTAGCAGCAACGCGCACTTTAACGATCTGACTTGTAGCAAAATAAGAACTTGTTCATCACCACGGCGTATAAGACTACATTTCCCAGAAATCCTGCTGGTTGACTCGTTGCCTCATCGTGTTTATCATCTCCAACAGGGAAATGTGTTTTGCAATGAGGTGGAAAAACACACTCGTAATGGTCAGTGGACATAAAACAACACAGAACAGACAATATACACAAAGTTCCTTGAGGAGGAATCTCCATGCACACCACCCCACTCAGGATTCTGTAACACCCACATCCTGACAGATTTATAGAGGACACTTAAAGAAAAGTATGACAGGAAGACTGTGTCCCTTTTAGTCTTCACAGCCGGAGCCCTGAGGAGGGAACTCCACCTCCAACAGAAATGATGGTCTGGACCATGAATTTGTCTTTCTGTTCAGAGTGAGGACACACTGCTGCAAGGAGAGATGGCATCAAATGCACAACAGAGCACGCACGCACACAAACACACACACACACGGTGGAGAACTGAGCTGTCTGTATGTTTCTGACTTGTTTCAGAGCTGCGCACACTCTTACATCCCTGAGCAGTGGAGCTGCAGTGTAACAGCACCACGAGTGTTGTGTTTACATCCATACTCATCAGTGCAATGCAGCTTGTACATATCTTTGTATGTGCATTTTATCCAAGCTGCTATTTGGAGTAGATTAATGAAAGGCACAGTTTTGTTGTGTTATTCAATGACAGTCAATATCTTTGTCATTTATTGTGGAAGTGAATTCTAATTCTTTACTTTTTCATTGACAAGTAACACCTGATAATGGGGCTTAGGTTAACGTTCAGGTTCAGGTGATTATGCCAATAGGTAAACATGTTGTGCAGTAAAATGAGTAATGAATCAAACACAGTCATAAGACAGTTAAAAAAATATGGCAATTAAAAGTGCTTCAGTGCTAATCAAGTCGCTTAAGTACCCAATAAATACCCATACAAAAGATTAAAAAAACAAAAAATCCTAATGCTACAAGCTGATTGACCGTTTTTCCACTGCTAGTCACACAAAGAAGTGATGTCATCAAATGCACTTACATCGCACACACACGCCCTGCGTTTGACTTGGTGGAAAAAGGATGTAAATGTCATTCAGGGCCAGCAGCAGAAGATTCTGAAGCCTCCACCACTGAGTCTGATCTGGTGCAGGTTCAACAGCACACTCCTCGAGAAGTGAGGCACCACTCCCACAGGATACATGAGTGGTTTAACAGATAACATCATGAAACTTCCCAAGTTTATTACTTACATTAAGACAGTTCAGGTCTCCAAGTCTGTCATAGACAAATCCTACCAACGAATAATCAGTGACTATGCTTGATTTTTGCACACTACACTGCTACCATTGACATCATCATTATGATCATCACCTGGAGGAGGAACTTGGCTGATGTGATGACTCCCTGAAGAAGACTGTGAGATGCTGTTGGAAGCTGCTGACTGTCTTTGAGTTGAGAGTAAATTGGTCCCGTGAACTTCCTCTGTCAGATTTGTCCAAACTTTTCTAAGCTTCATGACTCTGTGATCATCTCTGCTCTATATTTGGTTGTTGTTTGTTTGTCTTCACGTTTAATGAGCTCAGACTGAGGTTGCATAAAGCCTGTGTGTCAGAGCGACTGTAGCAGAGGGCTACGGACAGGTACGCTCCTTGGCTGTCACAGCTCATCAGATGCTGCCAGACTGTGATGCCAAGACTTGTTTTTCATGCTGTAAAAAGTGACGAGCCTCAAACGGAAACTGCTTTAAACTCACTGAGCCAGAAAATAAAAACTATTTTTATTTCAGAGTTAGAGATATTTTTTTTCCTCAAGTGAGACTTTATTCTATGACAAATGAGGCTCATATAGATAGATAGATAGATAGATAGATAGATAGATAGATAGATAGATAGATAGATAGATAGATAGATAGATAGATAGATAGATAGAAGTTAAATAGCTTGTTAAGACACATTAAGATCACTTTTGCCAGAACGTTGCATTCATACACAGGTCAAATGTCACATACTGTAGACACCTGGTTCCAGACAGGTTTTCCCTATTAAAGGGGTTTTCTTGGGAGTTTTCCCTCAGTCGATGTGAGGGTCTAAGGGCAGAGGATGTTGTCATGATGCTGTGTAAAGCTCTTTGAGACAAACTGTTTGTAAAACTGGGCTATACAAATAAAATTGCCTTGCCTTTCCTTGCCAGACCAGCACCCATTAGCTGTCGCTGAGATCCATGTAAACATAACACTCCAAACAACCATCTCAGTACATTTAAATGACACTTCAGAAAACTGAATTATGACCTTAACCCGTCTATAACTGGAACGCTAATGTGCATGTAAAGGCTTTAGTCCAACTAGGACTGGACTTCTCAGATAATGTGATTGGAAACCGATATATTTCTGCATGTATACTCCTTAATCTGACTGAAAGTGGACAATGCATGTGTGCATGCTCTGGGTCTGGGTCAGTAGCGATGGCACAAAGTGTAGCATAGAAGAAAGACTGTTGTTGTAATCCTCCAATAGCATATGGAGTATGACAACTACGATGTGTACAGTACGAAATTAACTCAGATCCTCCATGTTCTCTCTGTTTGAAACACTGGTTTGCCGCCTGACTCATTCATCCAGTTGTTTACTATTATTATAACATTTATTTATTCCCAAAAGACATTGAGGTTTCCTTCATTTTCAATGTCGTCGAGTTAACAAGCACAATAAAATAGAGTATCAAGCATTTAAAATGATTACAAACAACACGATATATACATCATGTAAAACAACTACAACTAGAGACGCAGTGATCTAAGACCAAGGTCCTAAACTCTGGCAGAGAAGGAAGTGCTCCCAACCTAAAGATGTATTGGAGTGCATTCAATGAGCTGGGCGCATCATAGGAAAAAGCATTTCTGCCGATATTTGTGTTAGCTCGTGGGTCATATAAGAGCCTAGGCTCCACTCCCATAGGTTTACAATATAAGGTGGTAGTCTGCTTAGAAAAGCCTTAAAGATATATAAAAACCAGTGTCTGTTGCACCTTTCTTCCAGAGAGGGCCAACCAGCTTTCTCATAGAGAACACAGTGGTGAGGGTCATATTCAGCACCAGTGATAAATCTAAGCGCAGAGTGATACACACTGTCTAGACGCTTCAAACTTGAAACAGCAGCATGTCCGTAAATTAAGTCTCCATAATCCATAACAGACATAAACACAGCCTCAATGATTACTTTTCTTGCAGGCATTGGAAAGCAGGATTTACTTCTATAGCCAATTTTTTGTCGCAACTTTAAGACAAATACATTACTATATTATTTAAATGAGAGATCTTCATCTAGCCAGATGCCAAGATATTTGTACTCTGTGACTCTATCTCTGAGCCAGTTTTGGTGTATAGATATACACTATTGTAAGTGTTTTTGGCTCGGGAGAACAACATGTATTTTGTCTCATTTGCATTACGAAGTAGTTTATGTCTGATTAGTGATTCTTAAAGCAAGTTGCAAGTTATTGATGGCTGACTGTACAGAATCTGCAATATAATTTAAACTAGGTGATCAACCAGAAAAGGGTCCATATTAACTTGCTGAAACAATGCATAGTGTTGAGAAGGCGAACATGTTTCCGCCAACTATTACATTTTCCCCATTGCATGTAAACCGGGACAAGGACAGAATTCTGATGAGACGCCCAACTCAAGCTATCAGCATAGCTTTACTTAGCCGTGTGTGTGTGTGTGTGTGTGTAAACATGCCTTTCCTACTGTTGCATCTGTCAGAGCACAGACTGCAACACACACCTGTAGCCTGTCCAGGGTGGTGCTGTGGAATCAGAAACACAGCAGCTGCACTGCAGAAAGATGAAAGTATGAGCCACAGCCCTGAAATAAGTTTGAAAACAGCCTATGAGCCTATGACAGGAGCTCTCACCCAGGATGAAATGTAACAGATGTGTTTCAGTCTGCATGGCAGCTAGCAGCTCACTCTCTCTCCACTGTATCTGTGTGTGTGTGTGTGTGTGTGTGTGCTGTGTCGGTGCATTTGATGACAGTGGAGAAGGGGTCAAGAAGTTTTTATTAGTGAGAGTGTTTGACATATCTGTGTATAACTTCAGTGGAAGTGCGTACTACAAGAGTCCTAATGGGTCTTGTTTTGGATGTAAATTTTTTACAGTGTGTTGTTGAGGGTGTTTCCTCTACTGAAGAACATCTGACTCGGGGTGTCCCAGCCTCATGCTGAGATGAGAGGTCAGGAGGTTACAGCAGACATGGACCCCTCCTCCTCCTCCTCCTTGTCCTCACTCTGTCCATATGCATCATTTCCTGTAGGCGTTTGGTGTTTTCTCTCTAAATAACAATAACAGTTTATTCTTCAGTCTCAGGAGCAGATTTGGGTTCCAGCACGTCATTCTGGATTAAACTGTGGTGAGTTCCAGTCTCATTTTAGCTCTGGCCCCGGGGCTTGAGCGCACATCAGACAGACTACTTCCAAAACATCCATGTTGGAGAAAGAGTCCAGTTAACAGAGACAGTCTCCGCCTGCAGGCAAACAGAATTACTGACTCCTCACAGCTCCTGTGAAATATTAAGGAAATATAAAGTGACTTCTGGTTAAAAGCTGTGACCTTAAGTGGACCTACCTGCAGTCTGATCAGCTCATCTTTGCTTCTTTTTTTTCAAGAGTCATTGAAAAAAACATTGAATATTCGATACCGGGTTTAAAATGGACTTGTTTCCAGTGTAGTAACAGTAAAATGTAAAAAGACTCAATTTCAAGTCAAAGTCAACCCTGCATTTGATATTTCACTTGCAAAGCTTGCAATATATGCTTTTGAGTAATATTATTAATGCATAATGTATGTTTTGTCCTGTGTTGTGCTTATGTTTGTGGTTTTAAAGGAGGTGTTTGTTAACTTTCCCATTGTGACATAGGTAATGTTAGCATTAACAGTTGTTTACACATTATATGTTTATAACCTCTTGGCTGTAGATGATGTCAAGTGAGCGATCAGTGAGCCAATTGGAGGAGAGGAAGCCTCTCACCTGACTGGGTGTTATCTGAATAAGAATTCAATAAGAATACAGAAGATTTCAGGTTAACGCTCAGAGAAAACAAGTCCCTCTGTGTTGATTTGAGGGTCTGATGCACAGTAAAAAAAAAAAAAAAAAAGTCAGTAAATTTTGTGAAAAAAAAACTGACAAACTATAACAGTAGAAATGACATATATATAGTCTGTACTGTGAATCTATTTTTTGAAATAATTTGCCAGTTGTCCTGTTTTCATATATGCTGGACTAACAGCACAACACGCAATATCGAAAATATTCCATTGGCTAACTTGGGTGGATAAGTGCGTGGGATTTCCCAGCATGCTCTGTACTGATATGTGTTGGATATTATAATGAAGAGACTGTGTATCATGTAACCCAGCTGTGCATGATGTTACTCCTCTATAGAATTGATTTATTAAGTTTTATTACGTTTATAATATATTTGTCTTTGTCATTTTTTTAACAGTGTGGGCAGGGCTTGGGACGTGGCTTTGTTGTGACCGTTGTGATCATAAAGTTTGGAAGTCTCGATATCAGGTTTTAAGGCTCAGTTTCTGAATTCAGGCTGTGTGGACTCTGTGGACTGGAGCTTTGATCCTGTCTTTCAAAATATGAATATACACTGTAAAACTTTGAACATTTGAAGGAATGAATGAATTCTGAACCATGTTTTCTGTATTAAAAGAGAATGTGATACATGCCATTATTTCAAGGAATACGCTGTAAACATTACAACATTACAGCTCAGCATCTTGGGAAGGAGAAACAGGTCTGGGGTCTTGGAAATGTGAAACTTAACGGACGCCACAAGATCATTCTTTTTTGTTGCTGCTGTTGTTTGTTTGTTCATTTTGTTTGTGTTTTTTCAATTTGTTTCCTGTTGACATGTTTTTTCCACCATAAAGACGCAGCCTCCTTCACCACTTTTACCACTACACTACTTTTATCTCACAGATGTCAGCACAAAAGCAGCACAGATGAGGTGATCTTAACAAGGTATGTCATCAGTCAAAATGTTAGCACATGCTGTTACTGCTGTTACCTTTACTGTACTTTACTGTAATACATTAATTTAAATTTATAAAAACAACCATTAAGGCACACTGCTGCCTCCCAGCAAGATGTCACCTGAAACAATTATATATATATATATGGTTGAGAGGAAGACAACATCTGTGTCTGCTCACTCATCAAGGATATCATTTTGGCAGCTGTGGTAAAGCTTTGCTAATGTTTCTAACTATTAACACTAATATATTGTCCCTTTTTTTTTTAATTATCATTGGTATTATTACTGTAAAGTAGTAGTAGTAACTGTTGCCAGAATTGTGCTGTAGATTTACAAGAATATGGTAAAGAAATGTATTAATATTTCTTCTAGTAATATAACTACAGTATACTGTAATTACACTATATTAATGTATTAGAACACAGGACTGTAAAAATGATAGTACTGTGTGTGTGTGTGTGTGTGTGTGTGTGTTCTTCACAGGAGTATTTGTCAATGCATTTAGACAGCTGCCGTTTCCTCATGGCTACACTAGTTGACGCCTGCAGATACACACATACACACACACACCACACAGCCCACATTCACACATTTACAAGCGAACACAAACACACGCAAACAAGCACACACATAAACACACATATGGTATGTGACCTGACAGTGCAGAGCAGAATTAGACAAAAACCTTTGCAACTCTGTGACAGAGTAGTGGTCTGTCTATATGTTTGGTATATGTTTGTCTATTGGTACAAAAAGTGGGGGAAAGTATGGAATGTTTATCCTGCAAATAGCCTTTTAGTTAACATAGGATTTTTTATTTTAGTTACAAATATCTAAGACCAAAGTAAGTCTGAATCAAGGAAGTCGGATTAACTTTAGATTTAGAAGTTACAGCTACACAGACAGACAGTTTCACATAGAGCAAAAGGATAAACAGCAAATTTGTGAACTAGCCTTTAATGTCTCATTACATTTAACAGGAGACAAATGTGGAGGTGAACTGGAGCCGCTGCAGTCTATAATAAGAATAAAAAGTGTTTGTCTTTACTCGGGCTTGCGGTGTTGGTGCTGGAGGAACTGAGGGTCAGTTAAAGATTAAAAACATCAAATACCTGAAAATATGAGGGGCCTCTGCTGTGTGGCACTGTGAAGTTTCTGTCTCTGTCATTAGCATTAGTGTCGGCCTGAACGCTGCACATTAGCTACAGGTTTTACTGCGCTATAATTAATCCTCTTCACACTCATCTATAATTCATGGAGGAGGGGTATTTTCTTGGATTTGGAAGAGAGAGAGGAGCTTATTTAAATGTAACAGTTAGATGAAAACAAGGTGGTGGCTGTGTGTGTGTGTGTCTGTGTGTGTGTTTGTGTTTGGGGGGGGGGTGTAAAACTATTCCTCACACACAGGCTATTTGAGGCAAGACATTAAAACAAGCCTTCATCATGCATCAATCTGATGACTTCAGCATGAAGTTTTACACTTTTAGAGAAGTACCAGATTCAGCGTTGTGAGCTGAACAACAAAAACAATATGAACACCTTTCTTTTTTTCCCAGAGTAAAACATGCTGTTTGTCTGGGTTAAATTAAGTTAAATCCATTTAGATGAATTCAAACCAGTCTGCAGTCAGGGAAATATATGTATATATATTTTACAAAATGATGTCCTGATGATGGTGCCAAATGAAACATGAGTGTTAATGAAATGTGATGGTAATGTATCAAACAGTTCACTGAGAACCACCGTCAGCCTCGTGGTGTTTTAACTACTGAAACACTTGTGTCTGGACCAGAGTGATGGACAGACTGAGTCGTGCTGTTAGTCTGGCTGAAAGTCATGAGGTGCATTAGTAGTGTAGTGCAGTATAATGTCACTACTCTGTGATCTGTTGCAGCGACCTGTCTCATACACACACCGCACACACACACACACACACACACACACACACACACACACACACACATTTATTTCTATTCTAATCAATTACATCTATTAGATACAGGGTGAAACACTGCCACACTTCCTTTAAGTAAATAAGCCCACTCATGTACCATAGACAGTCATGTACTGACCAGATGGAGAAGTCTTGTTTCTATGATAAATTTCCTCTGTAGCATTTTTTCACATTGTAAAAAGAAAAAGAAAGAAATCTTATGATAAAGATGTTGTTACCTTTCTGTGTATATTACCTAGTGTATAGAGATGGATGTCATACATTCCACATGGAAGTTATTCACATACACATGATATACACATGTCAGCCTTGTGACCTGTCCAAGGTGTAGATGTTACATGCTGAAGAAAATAAAAATATACTGACCTAATTAATTGTGCAGAGAAGATTTAGTCCCTGTGTACAGAGGATAAGAAATGATAAAAAAAAAAACCCTGGCCGTTATCTCGTAAACAGGTTTAACAACCAGAGCGTGTCTTAAAATGATCGAGTGAGTGTTTGAGAAAGTAACTCATACTTCATACATACATCCTGGAGATTGTCAGTACAAACACATTAAGTTGTAAACTTGAGGTTCAGAGTTGTCCTTCCCTGAATGATTGTTTTTTAAATTAAACCCCGGTGCCTTTTTTTTTTTTTTTTTTTTTCTCCTCAGAAGCCCCTGGGAGTAGATCAGAGTCTAATCAACATGGATGAATCACTCGGAGAAACGCTCCAACATCCTCCTGCTCGGCGTTACAGAGCCGTGAGTCACTCCACTGAAGGAAACCAGCGAGGGATGAAAGTGGTATTAGTGCTGGTTAATTCATCCTGACAGTTGGAAATGTTAAATCCTGCAGGGGGCTCAGCTTAGCATGCTCGCTCTCTTCCTAAGTAGGTTAAATACAAACCAGTGTGATCAATCTGCAGACACTAAATAAATATACGCAGCTGAACCAAACACCGGCTGGAGACCGCGGTGAGGGGGGAGACACGGGGAGAGCAGAGGAGGAGAGCCACCGAGGAGTCCTGGATTAAGACTCTGAAGCACCAGCTGCCCAGAGGCAACCAGCACACACACACACGGATTACTAACCAGAACAACGGGACCAGGCCCCTGAGGAGCCTCAGACATCCAGGGGCCTTTTTTTTTTTTTTTTTTACCACCAGAGCCCACTGAGCAACAGCACACTGTGACCAGTGTAGGGGCGAGGAAGAACAGAGGAAGAGGAGGAAAGAGAAGAAAGCAATTTAGAAGGGAAATAGGCAATAGAATGGAAGAAAGAAAAATATTCATTCATTGAGCTTTGCAGAAACTTTGCAGAGCACTCTCACCCTGTCACATGTCAAACAGCACACATGACACATGTTCATTTTCACCTTAACAGACACAAACACACAGCAGCGTCAGCATGTGAGCTGAGCCTGCTGCTCTCCACACACTTCATACACATCTCTCCCTGCACTACAACATGTAACTTGTCAGGAAAACACACAAACAATGAAATGAGCGTTGTCTTTTGAGGAAGCCTGTGGCTCCGGGTGAGAGTGTGGAAGCAGAGTTTCAATCTCACGCCCCTGATTAACAACTGGATTACAATATATCCTATTAATCTTAAAAGTCGCATCAAACGTGATTAGTCCAATTTTAACAGACAGCAGGAAAAAACATCAAGGTGCTATAGGGGCAAAGTGTGATGTCTGCTCAGCTTACACAGTGCACAGCGTCCAGACTGAATAAAGCTTCTTCAAATAATATTTCATTAGGTAAATGATCTGTCCTGTTATCTGATGATGATGCCCCCAGTCACCAGGACTGTAATTCCTTTTTCTATATAATTTATTATTTTAATCTTTCAGCTTTAAATTTTTAAACAAAGTGAATCTACTTGACTTTGTTTAGTTCTTAATGTTGAAGTGTATTAGTTTAAAGCAGTACCAGTACCCTTCTCTGGATGTGTTGGCAACACTAGTCAAATAAACATTGGATATCATAATCCTTTGTGTCAGTTCAGCAGATATTGTTATTGTGACACATGTTGCATTTAACTGTTTATCTGGTCCAGACCGGCTGCGCCTGGTGTCCTTGCGGTCTGGACCAGCTGCTCTGAGGTCTGCAGTGTGGTCCTGGTGGACTCCAGACTCTGATCAAAAGGTTTGCATATGTATCTATATTTTGAGAGTGTTGTGTCATTTGACTGTTTTGGTTCCTGTTCTGTGTTGTAGTTGTCGGTCTGGAGCAGACACACACACACCCTGAGCTCACTCACTACCCGTGGCTGTGTTATGTTGTGTGCATAGTGTTAAGAAAGTGACTTGTCCACTTGTTCCATGTCCTGTCTTCCTGTGCTCTCCCTCCTGTGATGACCTCATGCGTCTCACCTGTGTGTGACTGCACCACCTGTGTCTCGTGTATTTAACCTCAGTCTTCATTTTGCACTTTGTTGGATCTTCTGCCCCTGCGCCCCGTGTTCCTCCTCCGTGTTCATGCTCGGTGTGCCTTAGTGATCCTGCCTCTACCTTGTGTTTTTCTTGTGAGTAATACATTTTTAGTTTGTTCCACTACACCTGTCTGTCCTGTCTCAGTGTCTGCGTTTGGATCCAGGTTCGTATAAACCCTGACACAACTGTAAATTACACATGTCACTTGAACAAAATTTCAGCTTCAACACACTGAGCCCCTCACCTTTTTTTTCAGGGGGGAATGAAATGGCAAGGCAAGGCAACTTTATTTGTATAGCCCAGTTTTACAAACAGTTTGTTTCAAAGGGCTTTACCACATCCTCCACCCTTAGACCCTCACATCAACTGAGGAAAAACTCCAAAAACAGGAGGGATCCCTCACCCACCCAGGCTCACGGGTCAGATTCAACGTAATGCTGAAGGCAGGGGTGCCAGATCTGTGCTTTTCCCACATTGGGCCACTTTGTAAGTGTCGCTGCGGGTTAAAAGATGACGTCCATGGGTTGGGCTTGGGTAGACCTATTGCATACAGATGATATGAATAATGCTCATGAATAAAGACTCATATTTTGAATGACAAATGTTTATACCCAAATCCTGTCAAACTGACTCTGGGCCAGATCAGCATACTGTGCTTTTCCTTTCTTCTGAAGGGGAAAAAAAGCAGAAGCCACTCCCCTGTTTGTCTCACAGTGGACTTGACAAAAGCTTCTAGCCAGAACACTGTTGAAAAAATAAAGAACTTTTTTTTTTCTGCATCTGAAGCAGAGTATCCTGCCACCTGCCTGAAATAAGGTACAACAGTAAATACATAGCCTACTTACATAGACTATGCATTTACTGTAAATGAACAAAACATTGTGAATGTCTGAGCTCAAGTATTCCACATTTATTTTCTAACTTCTGATAATATACTGTAAATTGCATAGGACCTTTTTAGGACCTGTAGGTGAAAGAACTGTTTTGTTTGAATGTTTATGGTGTATTTTATAGATATTATAGTATGTTTTGCAATTCTAGCAATGCTGTTGGATGTTAAAAGCAATATATATGGGTATTTATGGGCATACTGACTTCTGGTAATGGAGGGGTTTCGAGTTGCTGTTTGGCTGCTTTTGCCGCACAGACCTGGCAACTCTGACTGAAGGAGACGTAGCTCATGAAGAATGACAGAATGGTGTCAAAACAAAATGAGAAGAAATCACAGAAATATTTCCCTCTAATATTCCCGCATCCCACCTAATTTCCCCTGCCTTGTCCTCAGCAGCCCGGCTCGTGCTGTTCACACGTCGAGTGTAAACGGTTCCTGACATCCAGATATCTGCAGCCTGCGTCGCCCCTTCATTTGTGTGCGACTGTGACCGTGCATGAAAGCCAACTGAGCTGTGTGTTAAAGAGTTCATCCGTCAGAGGAGCGAGAGAGCGTGTTCCCCGGCTCTCTCTTGCCTCCACACATCAGCGAGCACTGAACTTGAATTTCCCAATGATATTGATTTGTGTTTTGATGTAACAGTGCGTTCTTCAACATGACGTCACACTCATCTCTTCCACATGACATCATGGCATTTCTTCAGTATGCGGCGTATAGCCAGTGTGGAATGAAGATATCTGAAATCTTCTCTACTCCAACAGGGTCCAGAAGACTGGAATCACTTTTCCTGTTTTATTCAACTTTATTTATATTACAGTGACTACTTGTGCGATACAAATATACTCACAGGCCATTTTATTAGGTACACCTTGTGGTTGCCTTCAAAACTGCATTAATTCTTTGTTGCATAGATTAAACAGGGTGCAGGAAACTTTCCTCAGAAGTTTTGGTCCATATTTACATCAATGCATCATGTTGTCTGCTGCACATGCATGATGTGAATTTCCTATTCCACCACATCCAGATCTGGTGACCACGGAGGTCATCTGAGTCCATTGCACTCACTGTCACAATCAAGAAACCAGTGTGAGCTGATTTGAGCTTTATGACATGCTGCTTTATCCTGTTGGAGAATGGGGCTACTTCCAGTGTAGTGATGGACATGGTCAGCAACAATACCCAGGCAGGCTGTGGCCTCTAATGCTCAGTTGGTGCTACAAGGCAGGGTGGATCCATAACTTCACGTTGTTCATGCCAAATTCCAACTCAACCAGCCAAATGTTTCTCCAGTCTTTTCTCTTTTTTTCCATTCATCTTCTGGACTGCTTATCCTCACTATGGTCATGGGGGAGCTGGAACCTATCTCAGCTGACTCAGGGCAAGAGGCAGGGTACACCAGCCATCCACTACTCACAAATAGTTTGGGATATTGGACTTTTGGATGAAATTTCAGAATGCACCTGATGAATTTCCCTTTGGAGATTGAAATAATTTGTATTGTAAAATGCACTCTAACCTTTACGGCTGAACTGAATTTGACCTCCTCTAAACTTTTGAATGCACATGTCCAACTGTTCAGTGTTTCAGAACTTAATACAGAACATGTTGTTCTCTAACAAGGTGATTAAGTGTGTGATCCATGAATCCACCACTAAATGTTCTGCTTCAGTGAGAGTTTGTATTGAAACAGTCCTCTTCATCCTGCTGACATCAGTCTGACATCATGAGACCAAGACCACGCCTAATAATCCATCTACAGTACCTGAACATGTGGAGGCTTCAGACTGGATGTTGTCAGAGGGAAGTGTCCACTGAGCTCAGAGTAACACAGAGTGTCATCAGCAGGTTGGACAGAGACACAGAGACTGTAGGAGGCACAGAAAGGCTGAGAAGTGGACGTCCTTTGGTCACATGACAACTTCTTGACACATGGACATGTGTTGTGGTGTACTCACCACTGTTGTTAGCTTTTGTTTCAATACATCATCTGAGATGAAGAAATGACTATTCCATACTTCTACTTATCTGTCCTTCATTAATGATACAGTATCACTGCAGCATGAACTTTATACATTTTCCATAAATTTCACCCTAAAGTCGAAGATCCCAAACTTTTTGTATGTGTATTTTTATACTGACAAACAACCAGTCACCAATTAACCTATCCTGCATGTCTTTGGTCTGTGAGAGGAAATCAGAGTAGACTACCCACAGAGAACCCGGCCACATTCAGATTCTCTTGCTTCGAGGCGACAGTGCTAAACCACTGCACCGCTGTGCGGGCCCTTCTCCAATCTTGTATTGTCCTTATTTGGTGAGCCTATAAGAATTGTAGTTTCCTGTTCATAGCCAACAGGAGTGGCACCCAGTGTGTTCTGCTGTTGTAGCCTGTCATGTGTTGTGTGTGCAGAGAAGCTGCCATATAAAAATGGCCTGTTATATATTTGTGTTAACCAGTTAATGATGTAAATAGATTCAAAATGTATGCAGTGATTCCTCACTGTAATAGTAAACCCAGGCAGGGTTACAATACATACATCCTGTTGGAGTCTCAGGGAGTGCATTATTTGTTCCATCTGATATATGCTCCTTATCTTCTCAGTCCACAAGCTGTGTGTTGAAGGATCAGTCTTCAACCACCTTACTATGATGCCTTTAATTGCTTTTGTTAGCCGTACTTGTAAAAGATATTTTTTTGCTCTGCCTTCAATGTTTTCAGTTTAGAGCACGTCTAAAATATGTGGCTCTGGTTGCCAGTGTGTGGGCCACAGTTTCTCCAGCATCAAATTAAGTGTGTTGTGGCCAATTTCTTGTGTCCGGAAGAATTTAACAATCACCTTCCTTCGAAATTCCCTCCACAGTTGAGTTGGTAACTAAATGTGCTTCAGCGCATATTTCTTCCTGCGGTGACTTTAAGTTCATTTCAGTTATCCATCTACTGTATTATTCTGATTCATGCCCAGAAATATTTGGTAACAACAGCTTATTAATTCCCTTGTCAAGAGTTCTTTAGCAGGCGTGGACTTTACAATTGTTGTCTATTCTGTACCAAGCGCCGCCTCCTTTCCTCTGCTCTTATGAACCGGGGTTTTCTTGGGAGTTTTTTCTCAGTCGATGTGAGGGTCTAAAGTCAGAGGGTGTTGTTATGATGCTGTGTAAAGCCTTTCGAGATAAATAAAGTTGCCATAGTAAGAAATCTCTTAACTGTACCTGAAGAAATGTGTGTTTGGACGCTTTAATTACTCACCTAACACTGCAAATATGCAAGTGGAGAAAGTGAAACTGGTATTATAATCTGCTCTGTCGGTCCACAGTCACAGTCACAGCAGCTGATTATTACAAAAAACTAAGCTCAAACTCTGCAAAGCAAAGTGTGTGATAACGTTGTTTGGGATCTTTAGCTGCCAAACCAAAATATATGTCCAACTTGTGGACTCTGGAATATTTTTTTTATTTGTTTGTTTGTTATTTGTTTTTTGTGGGGTATCAGAAACTGGCTTTTTACCTGTCCAGACTATGATTATTCTACTGGTCTTTAAAAATCACATATGCTGAACTTGTTTGTACAAAAAAGTCAAAGAACTAAAAAGTTACTTGGGTATGCTTTACTTTTTATCACCTTGTCCTTTAGCTGCTAAACCTTCTTTACATATGAATACCTGCTTTCATCAAAACAATCTAATGCAGAACAACCATGTTATTTATCAGGGATGTCAGTGTGAGTTGACTTGAGCTCCATTTTGGATGAACCTCCCGATGCTCATCTTGTACCCTGCTCAGCTGGGACTGGAGGCGCGATCAGTCAGATAGAGGGACTTTGGAGGAAAAGGCCCTACAGCTGCTCTGCTGCATAAATTTACAGAAAAAAAACAAAAAAAAAAAAACACGAGGAGGAAATTTATGCTGCTGCTGCATCTTTGTGTTCATGCTGCTGGAGAGCAAGCTGAGCGGAAACTGATCAGATCTGATCAGAGCCACATTCAGGACAAGGCCAGCGGTGCAGGGCTGACTCTGGGTGTGTGTGTACGTGGTGGGGGGGGGGTTGCACATTCATGGAGCCATGAACTAATTTCATCCAGAGTCGTGGTCGCAGCGCTAAAAATAATAACGCTTCACATGTTGTGTCTTCAGACTGGAGGTCAGAATCAGAATCAGCAGCTTTCACTTCTTTACTGCAGCTGTCCTACATTTAGAGATTTAAGGTAAAAATAAAAAAATGTTTGTGGCGGTGAAAACATTTCTACATTATATGTTAAATTTTTCCTCATTTCACACTTAATTTTATATGTTGATCTATTCATTTTGTCTATTTTTTTATATATTCATAACAATATTAGAATTAATGGGTTTTAGGCTGGAGGTCAAAGGTCATCACTGAGCAGTTTGAGCTGCAAGTGGTCAGTCAATGGTCAAGGCTCCAAATGATATATACAAAACCTCACCAAAACTCCAAATCAGCTGCTCGTCATCATACGATCCTCAGATGATCCATGAGCAAAGGTATGTGAGCCAAACTGAGAGAGAAGGGTGACAAGAGCACTGCTTTTATATACACACAACCTCTGCATATGCAGAATAAGAAAACATCTGCAACAAACAAATTCTGAAAACATCTTCAAACACAACCAAACACAAATGTGCATCAGTATTCCTGTCAAATTCCATTGTTGTTTTCAAACCAAAACTTCCGCTGTTTCCTGTCAACCTGTCTGTATTTAAGCCCCGGTGCCACACCCATGCTTTGCCAGGTTGTCATTGTTACCCCAGTGTTTTTCCTAGCGTTGCCAGAAACAGTCTGATTTGGCTTTGCTTTGCCTTCTTCTGACTTGTTTGCCTGATGGCCTGCTTTCCTGTTTCAGGCTCTACAGAGTAAAGACTTGGGGAATTTGGATCTGTACCATGTGTGTGTGTGTGTTCACTCTGCTACTCAGTGTCTTCTTTGTCTCTGGCCTCATCACCAATCAACCTAGTGTGGGAGGAAGCAGGAGAACCCACAGTGAGAACATGGAAACTCCACGCAGAAGAGCCCCAGGACCGAGAAACAAACCTATAACCTTCCTGCCACCACTGTGCTGCCCTTAACTCCTCCTGATTCTATTCATTTAGATTCTCTAGTTTTTACCATGAGTGTGAGTGAGGTCTCACAATTTGTGTTTTTATCTTGAAAATTAATTTGGTTTGAAAACATTAAGTGTTGTTTTGTGTTGGAGTTGCATTAGCAGCTCTGCAATGATATCAGCCTGTGCATCTTCATGTTGTTTTTTTAATGGACAGACTTGTGAACGCTCCTCTTAGGGCCACGTTCAGCCACTGTTACACATATAGTCATGTGATGTGATGGATCTGAGTCAGGTAGTCTGGTTGAACCAAAGAAATTAAATGAAAATGTTTTTCCAAACTAGATGTGTTTTGTATGTGGTATATCATGTGACACCAGTATTACGATTAAATGTACACTGAAAAACACTGAGTGGAGGAGAAGAGCCCTGTCAGGGGTAGATGGTTAGTAGCTTCAGAGCGGCCAGGACTGTGTGTGAGTCTGCAGCCTCAGATTAGAAATATCTCCTTTACCTCTGTGTGTGTGTGTGTGAAGTTTCTCGAGTTTGTCTTGTAGAGGATTATGTATCCATCCATTAACTGCTGCATACTTCTAAATTAAAGCTGACAAATCCCAAACAAATGACTGACACAGGTGTGTGTGTGTGTGTGTTGTTGCTGTTGTTGTTGATTCGTTAATTTGTCACGCCGAATTTTCAGTTCATTATTAGCAACAAGGCTTAAGGGGTCACAAACACACACACACAGACACATACAGGATGAATCTAACAAACTTAAGCTATGTTAGATTATTGACTCTTGTCTCAGGTGGGTCAGGATCTTCTGCCACAGTTATTGACTTTATCAATTTACGTGGTTCTCCAGTATCTCTTTAATGTTACACTTTCAGACTGTTTTCTGAGGTAATAAGGATAACATCTGCGTCATAATGGTCTGTTTATGGTCTCCTACTGTTTGCAGGAGCTGGAGTTGCTCTCTGAAGACATGAGTCCTCAGCAGACAGAAGTCAGTGGGATGTCCTGATAGCCTCAAGGTAAGTGTCTGGGAACCACAGCGTTGAATCCAAACCTCTAACCCATCTGGACTGACCCTGTCTTGTGTGCAGGGATAGTGATGACAGACCACGTTCACTGGAGGGACCCAGAAGGATCATAAGGCTGTTTGAGTCTGTCTCAGATGAAACAGGCTAAAACATCTCACTGGAGGCAGAATTAAGATAAGATAAGATAAGATAAGATAAGAATTACTTGATAAATCCTCAAAGGGGACTTCATTTGTGTGTCAGCTCATCATTTGCAGAAGAATTAAAAAGCATGATGGCTGTAGGTACAAAGATCTTCTATACCTCTCCGTCCTGCAGTGAAGACAGAGGAGCCGTCCACCACTGCTGTTTTTTGGTCCATCAAGGTGTTATGATGTGCCTCTACCATCTTCAGTGAGCATCTCTCCACCACAGTGAGTCCCTCAGGGAAACATGATTGAAGTCTCTAGACATTATTTAAAGTGCCTCAGGATGTTGAGTCTATATAGCAATGACTTCATGGAGAACTTCACATGGAACATCAGCAGTATGTGTATGTATTGTATAGTATATGTAGATGAAGTAGTAGGCCATCTGTATTCAGCTCTGATGGCCATGAATAGCAAATGGAGGTCAATGAGCAGCACAATGACATGTGCCCTTACAGGCTGAAGACCAGACAGGCTGCTGAGCATGAGGGGAGGCCCACCAGAGATGTATTGCAGCAGCTGAGATGAAATGGCTTGGACCAAGACATGGATGGAGAACTGTGGCTGTGTTGATTGTGTTATTCAATTGAGAATATGGAAAATGACAATAACCAACAATGACAATAAAACTGAAAGAGAGTTCAGTTTTTGGGATCAAAATTAACAGGAAAATTCATTTTGTGTGTGATTTAATCAACACGGACAAACAGCCTCTACGTCCTTTTCCACTATTTATTTTCTATAGTAAAATGACCGCAGCAGGAATCACGACTACATTCATTATTTACTGTCAGGTTATGGGATCTCTGTTGCTTCATCAAAGGCCTACTGTACTTAATTGTACATGAACATGTGTTTTTTCTGTAGTTGCATTATGGGAAATACTGGATACAACATTTCTTCTTAATCTTCACCCCTGACTATGAGGAGCTGTCAGGAACACTGTAGACAGTTTTCATGCATAATGAAACCATTCTCATTCATACACTGTACAGAAAACCTGACTCATACCAGTAAAAGCTTTGCACACAGATGAAACCTTCCGAAAGTACAAACACACAACTAAAAGCCTACACTCACATACAACTTCCCCTAAAAACGAGTGAAACATTTTACATGCAATACTGAAACACTGACGCACTCACAACTGAAACACTCTGACACGCAAACACACACACACACACACAGGTGAAATACATTCATTATTACGTAAGCACTTTTGTGGTGTTTTTATCTTTTTGTAGATTATGATGATGATTGTAGAGTTCTTTGTTTACACTTTCTTGCCATTCTCATAATACCTCACAATAAAAGCACAACCCTCACAATAAAACTGAAAGAGTTGCATTTGTCTCAGTCAGAGTCAGACAGCAGGCCACTTCCTGTGAGCGACGTTCACAGAGTCACAGCAGCAGGCTGATCACACAACTTACTCATCTGAACTCTCAT
Source organism: Selene dorsalis (assembly GCA_900303245.1). Taxonomy (NCBI): domain Eukaryota; kingdom Metazoa; phylum Chordata; class Actinopteri; order Carangiformes; family Carangidae; genus Selene; species Selene dorsalis. The sequence goes on along the minus strand of OMNW01034851.1, from coordinate 2,924 downwards.
TCTGCAGAGTTCAAGAGGAATGTGATTGGGAAATGTTTCTTCCTTTGTCTCTCCATTGTTCCAGGTTCCATATAAAATTACTACTGATAAACACACTGATGACTGACTGATGATTTAACCACACACACACACCACACACGATTGGGAAATGTTTGTTTGTTTGTCTCTCCATTGTTCAAGGTTCCATATAAAATTACATCACATGCAATGAATGTTATTAGTTCCTGGGAAGCAGAGAGACGTCAGACAGAAATGCCCACGGAGTCACAAGTTTATCAAACACAGAACATGTAATTACATATATGTATACCTTTTTAAATCTAATTGTTGCTTTTTCTAAAATCACAGATACTTCAAAAATCTGCAGGCATCTAAGGGGCCAAGTGATTTGGGATCTAAACACAAACACAAACAGACAGTGCTGCACATTTGATGCAAGTCAGTGCATCTTGCAGCAGAACTCAGAGATGAGAGTGTCATCAGTGTAGGTTCAGGTCTGTTAGTGCTGTCTGTTAGTGGAGTCAGTGATCACAGAGCACTGGGACAAGCAGAAAAACACCAGAGCTTCACTGTGTTATTTTTATCAGTGCCCATCAAATTCCTGTAGCATACAATTATTTTTTCTCGTGCACCAGCCTTTTAACAAAGAAGTTTATTCTAGTGTGCCACTGGTAAACTTCTACTGAACTAAAACAAACAAAATGAATTACACTGAAGTTTACGTAGCTCATACTGAGAAGTACACAGAAAAAGCTGAAGTGTATTCACAGTATATTTGTACATTTTGGCTTTAATGTTGTGTGTGTTTGTGTGTGTGTTATAACTTCATGTGAAGTTCAGTCTGTGTGTCAGAGTCAGTCTTTGATGCCTGTTTTCATACAAACTTTCTCATGACATCAGGCAGGAATTAAGCTGTCAGACATGACTCAAAGCAGCGACACACACCGCTGCTGTATTAAAGCTCAGCTACATACACACACACGCACGCACACACACATATAGAGAGTCTGAAACTACGTCGCTATGGTTGCAGTGTGTCATAGCGACGCCCTTTAGCCCCAGCAGAGTGATGTCACATGGTCTCCACCCAGGTGTGTGCGTCATGGTGACACCAACAGACACAAACTTTCACAAAATAACAGGTCTGTGTTAACTGAGAGGATAAATAAACTCACAGTGAAATCATCCCTTTCAGGTACATGCACGCATACATACATTACATATACTGTATGTATATTATGGAAACGATCATACAGTTTGACCTTCACAGTCACCGGATAGTTGAGCAGCTAGGGGAGATTTGGAGGTTCAGGAGCGATGCTCCATACGGTGCTCTCCGCCACCGTTATCAAACACCACACGAGGGAGTATCTTGTGGAATATCCCTCTGCTTCATTTCAGAGACGTGAACTTTTCTGGCAGCTGGCGGTGGATGGACACACTCTGTTGGTTTTTCCTTTAACTTGTCACCGTTTGCGTCCCCTGAAACATAAACAGCAGCATCAAGTCACACTTTCATCCTCCTCCTCCTCCACTCATCCTTTCACTCCTGTTCCTCTCACAGCTTCTCCTCTCTGACTCATTTTCCCTCGCTGCCTTCACATCCACTCAGCACAGAGCTCCTCTGAGCAGAACAAACTCAATCCAGAAAACAAATTAACTAATTAAGTGTGCACTATATACTGCACATATGCATGGTTTAAGTTACTGTAGGACACAACTAAATGGCTTCTAAGTTAGGTTAGTGAGCAGAAATGATGTAATTGAAGGTAAGAAAGTAAATAACAGTACAATTTCATACTCTAAATACTGTAAGTGATTCAAGTTCTGGGCTTGGTGCCTTTTAACTACAATTACAGATTACTAATTAGTAATACCAACAATTTTCTATTGGGGGAAGTCTCTCAGCAGAACACTAGACAGACACATCTATGGTGTGACGCATTCAGGAAACCCCCAAATATTCACCCACAAGACTTAGGTTTAGCTTTATTCCCACAACTGTGAATTTGTGACGATATGAGAAGACATAGTCCCAAGAAAAATAACCCTGAACAACAAGACCGATTTGCTCACTTTAGTCATGAAGTAATACATTATAGTTTATTCAGGAATTTGTTTTAAAAAGAACATCATCTTAAAGGGGCTGTAAGTTTAACACCACCCACGCCGTCAACCCCCACTATTGTATTCATCGGTTCTTTCAGTTTAGCATCATTGTATGTGCGAGTTAGTGTTTATTATGTTGTTGGTGAGTCAGTATTTGTGAGTTGTGTTTTTTGAATTTATTTTTAAGCTTTGCTATCGCTACATGGCCACAACAGTCTAGAAGAAACATGCGAGCTGAGAATCAAACTTGAGTCTTTTCCTCACCAACATCTGTCTCCAGGGGTGGAAACAAACACTGATGTAACTGGTTACATCAGTGTCAGTTACAAGTGCACACACACACGCACACTTTGTGTATTTGTGTGCTGTTCATCTAACGTAATAACATACAAAAGCTGTAACTGTAGGTCAGCAAAGTTCCTGCAAATTGAAGATTTGTACAGTTCAAGTGAGTAATTATTTTGCCCACATGAAGTCACTCAAGTGTGCAAAAGTCTGGATTACTCACAAGTGTAAATATATAGTTAGCAGAAATTATTCATCCAAGTACATGAATGAAGTTGTTTTAAGTACAAATTCATAATTAGAGCTCATAAATTAACCATTACAATACAGTTAACCTGGTGATTAATGCATGATTGAGATTAAGTAATTATAGTATGGTGCTTCTAATATTTTATCTTTAGATTAGAATTATTAATAACATCACTAATTTGAATGTTTTTCAGTGGTATGTCATAGTTTGCCACTTGGCCTGTCCTGAGCAGCTGCTTTGCTCAGCAGCACCTTGGCAGCATCATCATCGTTTCATTCAC